>VYYI01004488.1:0-10366 GCA_021029175.1 Bilobella aurantiaca
TGGCCATCTGGCCGCTATGTTGACAAATAAATAACCAATTGAGAAACAATTTAAATGGGAAAGACTTGTTTTAGCAAAGCAACTATTTTAATGTTTCAAAAATAATGAAAATAATAATAAAAGGGGTTTACAAGGAATTCTTATAATCTTTAAAATACATTTCTCATTGTTGGATTAAATTGCATGACTTTAGATCTGTCTGCTTTCCTGAGGCTTTTTTTCAAATTCTCGAGCTCCATATTAGTAGAAGAGCATTATTCTCATGTAGGATTTTTTTTTGAAAACGAGTTGAATAAAAAAACTTAGTCTACTCTCTATGTATTTGTTTTAGATAAATCAAATTCCAATTGTTTGAAATGCCGTTAGTTGTTTGAAAAACAATTTTTCTAATTGTTTTGATACAATGTGTGATGCTTATTTTAATCCTAATTTTTTGATAAATTAACGTTAAAGTTACTTTTTTTTGTCTTCATTTTGGGTTTCCGGAATTTGTACAATATACTAGTATTTGGTTTACTAGTTAGTGCTAATTCTGGCACAAAAGGTAACGGATGGTCGTTTCCGTTTTATTTCGTTTCCTTAAGGAAACGGAAACAAAACTAATATTTTTTCTTGGAAATGGAAACAAAACTGTTAAAAATATGGAAACTTTGTGAAATACAAATTTCCCGTTCCACACTTTATTAAGACGAATACGCAATGGAATTGTGCCGCTTAAATTTTCAATTATAAAATTGTTTGCCGAACTCTTAGAACTATAATAAGAGCGTGGTAGTGCTCTACGGTTAGATCAAGTATTTTTTGGTTGTCCTCACTAGTTTACAACTGTTTGGTTAGGACGTCAAGCTAAACACTAGAGCGGCTAGAGATCGTAACCAAAGCTCTGTATTCTTTTTTCCCGAATGTATCAACCTATTTAAAAATTAATTATTGTTGTTTACTTATGTTTTGGTTCTTACCTATATTTGTAAGGTTTTAGAAGCCAACAATAGCATGAAAAAAACAATTTCTTCTTGGACTTTTTTCTTCCAAATTTTCCTAGCTCTATTGTAGTGTATTTTACTTCTGGTGCCTTAAATCTATTGGATGAATCTAATAAGCTCAACTTAGAATGGGGGAATAGATTTATGTTATTGAAGACATGTCTGGATTGCAGATGGATTTCTTTTAAAGAAGTTAAATTGAGGTCGGACAGTTTGACTAATGGAGTGCCTCTCAGTTGTTGTTTTATGAAAATTTCGAAAGTCTGACATCAAATTATATAGGTGTAACAATGCTTTTTTTTTCAGGATAGTGTTCCTCAAAATTCAAGATTCTACGCGGAAATTTAGAGGGAAATCTGATGTAATATAATGACATTTGCACCTTTGTTTTTCATTTTCTCTCAAGCGTTTCCTCACTCATTAAAAACTGAAAAGAGCAAGAAAAAAGATGAGAGGAAACCTGAAAGTTCTGTTTTGTTTGACTATTTTTTAGTGCTAAGGGAGACTATTTTAAAAAATCATTATTTCATATGCTTAAGTGACTACCGCAGTTTCAGATTTTTCAAAAATATACACTCCTCGTTTGATTTATATAATTAAGTCTTGGTTTCGATTAAGCGTTTAGAATTATATTAGGGTTAGGCCAATTTTAGTTTTTGCGGTTAAGTTTAGGTTTATGCTTACATTAGGTTTAGGTTTGGAATAACGTTTAGCTTAGACGAGATTTATGTCTGGTTTATGTTGTGTGATATTTGTGTTTTAGGTTAGGTTTAGGTTTAAATATGTATGTTAAAACATATTTGTTCATAATTATTGTTTTAAAAAGAAATTTAATATGGAAGGGGAAGTCTGAGAGGGAACGTCCGGTAAACTTTTTCTTGCATCCCAACAAGCCGTAGCAAAAATTTGGCAACATTAGTTGCAATATACAAATAAAATAAATGCAATAAACAAGTATCGACAAACGGTGAAATCAAGTGATTATTCTAAGTAGATTAAATTTTAGAGTGTCTGATTTTTTTTAGCAAAATCACATTAATGTGGACGTTAAATAGACATATGTTAAAATCGATTTAAGAGCCTCGGTTCCGGCTCAATTCTAGCTCCAGCTACTCGTCTGCGTCCAAAACTCTCCCGTTGAGCTAATCGCGTGTTGCAAATGCACCACAAACGTTTAAGAAATTTGATGTAATTGGCGCACGGTGCTCACTTTTTAAAACTTTAAAGAAATAATTGGAATATTTGTTTGAACAAAAACAGTTTAAAATTATTATTATCTTAGTACTTCATGTAGTAAATTTGGTCCTTGTTTTAATTTATCACGAATTATCTTATTATTTTATTATCCTTACCGAAACCTCAAGAAGATATCTTAAAATATTCATTCAATTTTTCAAAAAGTTTTTCCTTTTCCAACTTTTTAATTTCCGAAGGTTATAAACCTCTTTATATAAACTTCTTGCACAATCGATTCAAATGCAATTTTTGTTGCTTCTCAAAATGTGTAGTTGGTGTTTTTTAGTAGTTATTCCTTGTTTTTCTGTTGCTTCTATTGAAGTGCACCACTTAACCAACGAGATAGCAACCAGTTTTAAAAATTGTGCTTTTGTTGTGCTGGATTTCCACAATGCAGAAGCGGATAAGTACGCCCTGGAACTTACAATACATGACAATCCATGGCTTCGATATAGTAATATCACTTATGTGAGAAATATTGCTCCTCATTTCAACAGAACACATCAAAATTGTATGGCATTATATTTGCTCAATGCAACAACACTACAAGATGCAGTAGATGTAGGCATACAACTCCTGACACTCTACACGTGTACATACTCTAACTTTAACTGCTACCAAACAAATTTATACTTCATCCTTGTAAAAGTTCACGAAAAACTTTCCCAGGAGAGTTGGATTTACGGAAAACTCTTGCCACATCAGTTGTATTTATACTTCATCTCAAACAGGAATTTTACGGTATCAGCACTATATACTCAACTTTGCGTTTCCGAGGCTTCTACGCTTCGTAGAGATGTTAAGGGGTCAGGAAGGGCTCTGCTCAATTCTCTCTCAGAAAATTTAATTCAAATTGCATGTCCAATTTTTTGGAGCCCTGCAGTCACCAAGGAAGGACAGAGTAGGATAACCTACAAGACAAGGCCTGACGCTCCTTTAAAAGGTAATAGACACGTAGAAAAGGATCAAAGCGGAATTCCACAAATGCCTGAATCAATGAAACTTGCGATTGCAAACGTCTTTAACAAAACCAAAGCCCCAAAACATTTTACATTTGTTAACAAAAACATACCAAGGTATGGGAGCGGATTTGGGCTAAACCTAATTTTGCCTAATAACCCTGGCTTTTTCCTTCGGACAAAGAATCCAATCTCTTTTGTCACTGGTTACAATTTGATGGTATCCCAGACATACTTTACTTTTTTAACATGTGATGGCCAGGAAAAAATAATTTCGCTATTAGTATATCTCACCTATTTCCAGAAATGGGTATGGATTGCACTACTGCTGACTTCGGGAGTAGTAACCCTTTGTTTGCAATATATTTACAAACGATACAAACTCTGGAGTAGTGTTAACATGTTTATCTTGAAGCTCTTTTTGGAGCAAGAAGTTAGTTTTAGTGCAAAGTTGGATCAAGTAAGTGGAATTCGATTATTGTTTGCGGCATTGCTGTGCCACTGTTGTGTTATGACAAATTTGTACCGGTCCTGCATAACATCACAACATACAATGCCGTTGCCGGTCGAGAAATTACAAAATTTCGAAGATGGCGTGGCCTTGGATTACAAAATTTTGATTCAACTGAAAGTTTTTGATTATACAGTGAGGACCAAGTAAAAGTATACACTCAAATTGGTTTCCAGGGAAATTATAGCAATTATTCCTTGTTTATGGGGGGCTAAGTAGAGCTAATATTCTAGAATTAAAATTGGACTTCATTTTCGATGTTAATTAAAACGAATTTGCTCGTCTTAAATTTTAGGATCTTTGTTTATAAGTTTAATTAATTAAGTAGATTATTTTAAGTAATTATTTTGAGCACTTATTTTGAGAAATTAGAAAATTATTAGCGTAACTTAAAATTTTAGAAATTCAAGGATCAAACGTCCCTCCATATTTGTGAAAAATAAACAATTTGTTTACTTTTGGGTGTATACTTTTACTTGGTCCTCACTGTATATTGTTTGCTTGAATGATATATTTGTTATCTTCAAAAACGCTATCAATGGGATCAATGATCAATTTCCTTGAAAATTAAAAAAAAATTGTTCTAAACGAGTAAGAAATTAAAATAGAAAAGAAACAAAAATCGCTTGTAACAATTTGTGTTAGAAAATTATTGTTCTCAATGAAGCAAATAGTATACAGTGAGGACCAAGTAAAAGTATACACTAAAATTGGTTTCCAGGGAAATTATAGCAATTATTCCTTGTTTATGGGGGGCTAAGTAGAGCTAATATTCTAGAATTAAAATTGGACTTCATTTTCGATGTATAATTAAAACGAATTTGCTCGTCCTAAATTTTAGGATCTTTGTTTATAAGTTTAATTAATTAAGTAGACTATTTTAAGTAATTATTTTGAGCACTTAATTTGAGAAATTAGAAAATTATTAGCGTAACTTAAAATTTTAGAAATTCAAGAATCAAACGTCCCTCCATATTTGAGAAAAATAAACAATTTGTTTACTTTTGGGTGTATACTTTTACTTGGTCCTCACTGTATAAGAGCATTGGTAGCTATTGATTTTAGAAGCAGAAATTTGTCAGATCCAAAAGAGAGGTTTGAATTTATTCATCAAGTTAAGAGTTCCCATGATTTCTTGGAAAGTGTCATGAGTAAAGACTACAATTTAAGTCACGGTGTAACCATGAGTAGAATTGTGAACCAATTATATGTAAATTATTCACTCAACTACTCAGTAACGGATCACCTACTCGAGTGTGACAAGACTCTACTTATGGATGGTGAAGAGGAGTTGAATGAAATTTACCGCAAGGAAAAAAGTAGAATGTTAATAAAAAAGATATATAAAGGAGCAAACAAATTTTTGCCGCATGCACGATACTGGAGGCTTCATAACATGGAGTGGGACAGAACGCGCTGGGTTTTGAGGCGCATGCAGTCAGTACTACATTCTGGACTTTATGACAGATACGATGGTGTTCAGAAAATTTTATTCACAAACACACCAGCGCTGGAAAATCGACGATTAAATTTGGACACAAACATTGTTGCATCAGCTTTCAGAATCTATGAAATAGCAGCATGTGTATGCCTACTCGTTTTCGTCTCTGAAATGATCTTCTTGTATTTAACTGATGTGTGGTTTACATATTTCATGTTTATATTAGGATAGACTGGAACAGTCATAAGATTATAACAAGAATTCAGTTTTGTGTTTTTAATTTCTTTAGACTTTGGCATCGTTTCTGCAAGGCAGAATATTGTTGGTTTGATAAGATGCAATTTGTTAAAAAGCTTAGAGGTTTTACTTCGTAGCCCCGTAATGTTATAGAATAGTAAAGTAATGCTGTAATCTTGTAATGTACAGTTTGTCACTTCATTTTTGAATGAATAATATGGGCTCCCGGTTCCTCAAGTAGTACGAGGAGAAGCAATTGGACTTGCATTTTGGTGTCTAATATTGTTGATGCTTTGAGAAGGTCGACCGTCCAATGCTCTAGCCTGCATTTTAAATCGTCTTTTGTTTCGAGTTTAAATCGATAGATCCTCAGTGATAGAGATGTTTCCACGCCTCAATTTACAAGTTTTCAATTTACTAAAGTTGAAAAAGGAGAGATGCTGACCTATTAGCATACCCCGGAAAAGTAAGTAAAATCGTTTTTAGGACTTGTTTTCTTTTTTCGTGATTTTTTATAAAAAACTTAAGTTTTTAACTTTTAAAACATCTTTTTTTTAATATTTTATTAGAAAATCATGCACTATTGTTGTGAAAGCTGATATTTTGTCTCATTTTTTAGCTTTATTTCAAAAAAACTTCTTGCCCATTTGTGTCAAAACTAAAAATGTCTCTTTTCTGGTGCCCCAGAAATCAGGACACAATTTCTAATCATGTCTTAAGCTAAGACATCGCTCTCAACGTTAATTACAAGTTGGTTAAAAACGCCGCCTGAAAAAAGTATTTTTTTGCAGCGTTGAACGTCTTTTGAACTTCTATTCTGCGAGGTAAGACTAATAAATTCTCTGTTAATTAAAATACTACCCTAAAACTGAAACAGTTTTTCTCTCTATAAATGGCATGCTATTTAATGCATATACACAGCAAATGAACTGTTCAGCAAAACAGAAATATTGCCGCAGCTAACCTTCATTTCGACTCACTAAAATTGCTTAATATACACTCTTAAGGAGCTAGAAAAAGCGGCATGCGTATCTCTATACAGCTGACAATTATCGACGACATGAAGTCAAAATTGCTCAGTACAAACGGTTGTATTGCTAGACTTATTTCACAAAAGTGTGACAACACTTAAACAAAAATCCTGACTTAGCAGTTGTCAGAATTGTTTCAAACGTGCTAGAAAAGGATCAAAACTTTCCAAGGTACAGTACTAGAAGAGTTTGACCCTGCGAGAATAGCTACCTTGATGTACGCTCCTTTAACAACCGTAATCTCTGGAGAGCGCTTCTGACAAGTCGAAGACTAAATATGACTTCGAAATGGATCTGGATTCGTATTTTCAACTTTCAAATACCACTCTTGACCACTAGAAAACATAGTACATGTTGTGTAGTTCCGTGTGTTACATAAATAAATGGAGAGTTTTTAGAACTTATTTTACGTTTTTTAGAACTTTTTTTTTACACATTTTAAGAGATTTTTTAAATCTCAAAGCGAAATTTTTTAGAACTTTCTTTTCCGGCGTATGGTTATTACAGTACAAGGGTTTGGAAAATATGAGGTTTATAGTAGAGGTAGGGATGACAGGCCTTGTGCATGCATCGTCACATCTTCCAACGTTAAGTCATGGCTACTTACCCAGTTCCCAGACAGGGACTGTGTGGCTATTTTGACAAAATGGCATGACATGACAGTAGTTTTGGCTTCTGTATACATGTATGAGGACGCGGAGGTTGCACCGGCAAAGATACGGGATCTGGTGGAGCACTGCTCTCAAAAGAAGCTTTCTCTGATTGTAAGGGCAGACCTACTTGAGTGGCTGGTGGGGACTGATCTGTCGGTAGCCAACATATGATACAAACCAACGTTCTTGAATAGAGTCAGTGGGGAAATCCTAGATCTTACGCTAGTTACCCATGACTTTATAGACAGAGTAAGAGATTGGCATATTGTAAATCCCCATTCTTATTTTTGGATCACAGAGCCATTGGGTTTATAGTAAAACTGGGTAAACCTGAACCGATTTTTTATAGGACCTGACGGAATTTCCTTCCAGCGATTGAGAAAGAGCAAATAAGCCTACAACAACTGCTTTTGACCAATTCATTGACTCCCTCAGTTCAGCCTACCTTTAATTGAACAAGTATTTGAATAACTAAAGAATAAATACTGCTCTTTCTTAGTGTTGCAATTATATAGTGTATTCGTTTCAGACCCTGCAATCTTATTCTTAAATATTTACAAATTTTTTAAATATTTTAAAAATATAAAAAATATTTTGTATTTTTTAAAACGCTTGAATATTTATTTTAAATATAAAAATATTTAATATTTAAGAAAATATTTTTAGCGGCTCTACACATTATGGAGCAAGCTGCTTGGGTTTAAGTTTTAGCTATACAAACTACACAAGCAAAGTTAATTCAAATAAAAAAATTTTCATAAGAAAGGACAAGAAAAACATTCAAATTGTAGGAATACTTTTTTTTTAGTAAAACGTTTCATTTGAATTTGAAATGATTGAGTGAAACTAGAGTTTTATTTATTTAACCGCATAAAAATAATTAAACAAATTAAAACACTCAAATAACGTTTTTATAATGATTCTTGTTTACATTTTGTAACACTCTAACTACAATATGGCTACTGCATCAAATAATTAAACAAGATTTAATTTTTATTGTTAATTAGTAATTTAAGAGGATGACAAAATAAGTAAACTTGAATAAGAATTCTTTGCAAAACCTTTTTTGTTGTGCTGTTTTTTTATTCGATAGCTATTGGTAAGCGCTGAAGTTAATGATTGAGAGTACATTTGGAAATCGGCGAGAAAATACATTCTATTTTTTTACAGACCTAACACAAATAGTGTAAAATGCTGAAGCGTAGTTTTGTGTTATGTACAACTTTACTCTTACCATGTATTTAGCAATAAAGCTTTTCTAACCTAAACTATACAAGATATACTTTAACACATACTTCACTCACTCTAAAGAAAGGTAATGAACTTTCGAAATTTTGAGTGCACTCTCGATCATATAATCCAACACAAAAATGTCAACTAATTGTACTATACCTATATAACTTTCGATGTAGCTATATCATGTAGAATATTCTTTCTCTAATGATGCATTAATTAGGAGTAATTACTTTGTTTTACACAATTAAACACTTTATATTATATTTGTGATTGGATGGAATTCAATTTTTTGTGTTTTTCAATTTTGGTAAAAGCCTCTACTTTTGACATCAGAGTTTCTCTCTTTTTTTTAACACACGAGGTGCCCGACTCATTCAGGCAAACGGATGGCATCCAATTCATTCAAATTCTTGAGCATCACAATTTCAGAAATACATTAGTTGGAGGTGGTGAAGTGGAGGTAAATGATATGTGAAAGAAATATGATCTCCAAAACGTTGTCCGCCGAGTTGGCCTAGTGGTTAAGAGTTTCTGTTTTCTTCTACAACCCACGATAAGATCGTGAATTCAAATCAAGAATCAGCCGCCACAAATTTTTTGCAATTATGCATTTCTCCTTAAGAAGCTGTCTAGCTTCCTAACCTTGTGTATGCAGGGACCTTCGTGGTTAGGCTGCACAATCGGAGGACATGGAAATGCCCCGATATGATTTTACAGTGGAATTTTAGAAGAACACCCTCCATAATTTGCATGCATGCATGCTATTGAGTCCTACCTCTTATATCCCTACCCACTCCTTGACATGTTGACCAGCCGCTAAGCGGCAATGTCCAATAACGCTCCATTTCCTTTTTTTTCCTTAAAAAATAGATTGTAAAGAGGAATTTCTTTAACTTAATTTAATTAGCACTAATTCAGATAAGTTCGACTGCTAGATGAACGATTTGCATATTTATAAATTATTTTATGGTTACTGCATCAATTAGGAGAATTATAGGACTTACGAGAAAATATTATTTGTTTTTTTGCACCTAGGATTGGCCGCAATTGTTGCAGCATCTTGCAACGGTCGACCAATAAAATGATTTAGTTTCTATTGTTCAATAGTAACTTAAGACGATGACAAAATAAGTAAACTTGAATAAGAATTATTTGCAAAACAATTTTTGTTTTTTCATGTACTGTTTATTTTACATAACGTTCGTTTATTTATTGGATAGCTATGGGTAAGCGCTGAAGTTAATGATTGAGAGTACATTTGGAAATTGGCGAAAAGCTGGCCTAACACAAAAAGTGTAAAATACTGATTCGTAGTTTCGTTTCATGTACAACTTAACTTTTACCATTTATTTTACCCATAAAACTTTTCGGACCTAAAGAATTCAACACATACTTCACTCCCCATAGAAAAATAGGTTTAAAATATTTTTTCGAAATTTTGAATGTACACTCGATCAACAAATCCAACCCAAAAGCTTCAACTACTAATTGTAGTATATGTATATAACTTTTGATGTAGCCGAACATATAGAATATTCTGTCTCGCTGTACAGAGTCTAATGATGCATTAATTAAGAGTAATTTTTTTTCGCAACTAAACATTTTATATTATATTTGTGATTCCAATGAATTCAATTTTTTGTTTTTAAATTTTAGTAGAAGCCTCTACTTTTGACATCAGAGTTTCTCTTCTTTTTTTTAACACACGAAGTACCCGACTCATTCAAATTTTCGAGCACCACATCGTCACAAGAAAAACTACAGTGCTTTCAAACAAAAACGCTACACCCTAAATCGTTGTCATGTTAAATTTTACGTAATTTCAACGTTATGAGGGGATACTGCATTCTCAAATGCGCGAAACTAAAACTTCGTTTCTCGTGTGGAAAGCATTCTTCCAAAATTGTTTTGTCGACATTTTGACGTTATTAAATCCCCCACATTTTCCAAGTATACAACTTATTTACAAACTGGGTGTATGGTTTTAATTGGAAAGCACTGTAGTTCGATGTGGAAGAAAAAATATTCTTATTTTTCCTTCTCTCTTTCACACTTCTCCGTCTATCTTTTTTCTCTCTT
>VYYI01004489.1:0-10365 GCA_021029175.1 Bilobella aurantiaca
GCAAACATTGACCAGGCCTATAGGCGAATGTCAAAGAGCATCAAAAAAATCATGAGAACCATGAAAAAAGGCGCAATTGAAAAAAAAAGTTTCGGTCAAACTTAGTTACATGCGTTTGCAACAGTTTTTTACTAGTGCATTTGCAACAAGCACAGTGCAGACCATTTTTGTTACACTTAACTTAAAGTTAAGAATTTTTTCTTAAATTTTGAGTTGCGAAAATTAGCAGTGAAAAGTAATTCTAAATACATATTTTGTGCGGATTTCAGAGAAGTTGGTGCGAATTTTTGAAGAGGCAACTGTTTCTGAACCGTTTCTTGATGCAAAGTGGTTTCAAAATAGTTCTATATGCTTAAAATTCGAAATACCAAGGTTAGCCGATGAGCACGCGGTATTATGTTGCTTGACCTGCAGGAGATATTCTGTTGTTGTTTCACTTGAATGCTAAGACAAGATTAATGACGCTATCCATTACAACATTGTTCATGAGAATAAAATAGGAACCTCGATGAATCATATAGTTCCCGATTCTCCATTTTAGTGGATGCATAGAAGCGGTAAGCTTTGCAAAGTACAGACTGTTCAATTCCGTGTTATCAGGGCCTTGATTGTGTTTCAGTTTGAAAATAACTTGCGATGAGATGGTGGTAAAGGTTACGGCGCTTTCAAAACCATAACCAACGATGGTTGTCGTAATGACAAAACCAGTAACTACCTGCAGCACAATGATGATGATAAATTTTCCGTAGTACAGTATTATCACTGTTAAGCACATTATCATCAGAAAAGCACTCGTCGCTATCAAGAACGGGAAAAGTGCGGCAATTAAATCAAGTACAAATTTGTGCAGGACTTGATGAGATCGATAGAGATGACACATGCAAGATATGTCCTGATAGGAGCAAGTCGAAGATTCCAAGTTCCTATATAAAGTTAAATTAATTAACTTTAATACTATGAATTATGGAATAACTAGCTAACATTGCACATACTCATTAACTTACTAAATATACTTGTTATTCACCTATGCTTACTCATGGTGCAACAAATACTATGACTACATTTATCTGTTTTTTGTATCTTATTACTAATTAAGTTCTGCTAAAAGTAAAAAGTATATATTAAACTAAAGTAATATATGTCTAATTTTCGGTTTAGGTTTTTCATGATTTAGTTAAAACACCAAATTTTGCCGTTAGGGCTTGGATTCCGAAAATTTAAACGATATATCTTTACAACCCGAACAAATGCAAATATTTTCCATTGTGATCTCCTGTCTAATGCTGTGTTTGGTTCTTTGTTGTTAAATTTTACCTTTGCATCATGTGAAGTGACCTTAGACCGAAGTCGAGATGAATAATCACGGCAAGTACACATTCGAAAATTATAAGGACGTCAATAAACATGGTTAAGCCAAATATTAACCCAATCAGACAGTCACCGTGCAACGATCCAGTTGCCAAGAATTGCACTATCTGTGTCTTCTGCCAGCGTAGGGCCACAACGTACATCGGCGCAGTTCCCAGCGACAATAGTACTCCGCAAATGTAAAAAATTAACATCAATATCGCCACTGCACTTGACGCGTTTGGAAGCAACTCCTTCCTAAATAGTTGTCCTAAGATAAACAAACAAGTAACTAAAAGTATTGATATATTAACTGGGTACGGGTTAGTGATGCAGGGCGAAAAGTCGAGCGGCGCGAGTTCATTTCCAACCTCTGTTATATTTTTATTTTTTACTTTTTTTTTCTTATGATTCTCTTCCAAGTGGTTGGTATCGATTTTTAAGACATAAATTCTTAATCCAAAGGTTTGGACCAATTGAGATTGGTATACAAACATTAACGCTTGGAAATTTTTATTTAGTAATTGTAACAGTAAACAACGATTGACAATAGGAAAAGTGAGTTTTACTGGCAGTTTGTGCCTTTTAAGTTAATTGTTATATTTTTAATACTGCTTAAAAATTGTGTTGAGTTAAAGTAGGTAGAGTACATTTGTTATCAATAATTTGATTTAATCAGTTGTTTTATTAAGTGACTTACCATGATATTTACTAAATTGAATTAGTCCATTTCGATAGGGCGGCACAGGCCCACAGTCTTTGACATGAAAGGTGGCTGTAAGGGCAATCATTTCAATAGAGCAGAAAAATATGGCTTGTAGCCATGCTGGTGAGCCTGGGACCCAATTTCCATTTAGCAAGACTACACTGAATAGTAGCTTGTAGCCGATTTGTAGCCACATTAGAATTCGATTCACTGCAAATCTCCTCTGGCTACAAATCGTCAACTTAGTATTCAACCCAGACCCCGTTATAATCCATGGAAAGATGCCGATTGTGAAGCCAAATTTGAAAAGTAAGTTATAAGCGTCAATTGAACTTGCAAAAAGCATTTTTTTTTCTATTATGGAATTTGTGCTTTAATGTTTGTGGTTACTTTGCTAACATGAATCGCCTTCCAAACGACTGTCAATATCCTGTTCCAGCTATATTTAGTTTGCTTCATTAGTAGTTTTATATATTGTGACCTAAATGTGAACCCTTATTCCTCTTTTTATCACAAACAGTTATTAACGTATTTAAGTATTAACTAACGATGAACTCAAAATAAATTCTTTAACAAAGCTACCACAATGGCACTGAAGAAGGCAATAATAAACATTTATAATAACAACTTGGTTTCATGAATAAAGTACTATTCAATCTTGTACTTTTTTTCAGAATGTAGCTGTTATTTGGATGCAGCATGCATTCCAAAATATAGAACAATCTCATATATTCGATATGAGACTTTTTACATGCACATCATCTTTTTAAATTGGCTTTTCTCCCGCGACTTAAATTGCAAAAGCCTCTATTTTGGGGCAAATGTCCTCAAAACCAAACATAAATATAAACAAAATGCATTTAACATAAAGTGGGATAAGTTTCTAAAAATGAAACCCATTATCTACAATAAAAGTAAACATCAGCTTCGATTGTTTAAGAACCTTTAAATACATCTCATCAGCAAAACATTGTTGTAATCAGTAGAGTTCTAGTGAAGTTACGCGTAAATAAAAAATAAGTTCAATTATTTAATTAGACAAACTTCAGAATCCAATGAGATGAATTTTAGTTTTTTATTTGCTGATTTTAGTCGGAAAAAAGTTTAGTATACAATTATATTTAGTATACAAAGTTTGTTTTTAAATTATGTTAAAACCACGAAAACCACCACTTTTTCCTCGTTAAACACTAAATTTTGATTAAAACTTCTTGGTTAAGTTGTAGCAATCCAGAGAAGATTTTTAAACATTTCAAAGACGTACCTAATTTACTTTAATGTTCGGTAAAATTTTTGTCAAGGGAAATCGAGCGAATGACCGTTGGATTTTGAATTCGGGAATTGTAGCTAAAATATGCTCCCAGTAAAAGATAACAATAATTACGTAACAAAAATTACCCAATTAACCAGCATACATCAAAAATATTTCTAAAGTTTCAATCTTGTAAAACAGCTAATATTCTCAATCAACCGACATCGAAATTTGAGTTTTGCAAAATGAATGCGCCAAAAACTTGTACGTGTGCTAACACTGTCAGCTTTTGTTTTGTTCTTCATTCAGGCCACGCCCACTTATGACGAATTTGCTCATCTGAGAAACATGGCGCTTTAAATGACGATGCTTAAACCAAGATGTCACTTCACCAACAGCCCTTATGGCGTCACGGTGCAATGATTCGCTGGAAACACAGCATTCTACTTAGGCAGCCTTCTAGGGTATTAGAATGTCGGAGAATACTGCAGTGTAAAATTAACTGTTTTCTACTTTTAAATCGTGGCTTTGCTAAACTAATTGTTACATTTTAAGTTCACAAAATGGTTAGACTGATTAATTTTATATTTTTATATTGTTAACTTACAGGTCACAGCTATATCGCTCACCTTCTAAAGCGTCACCGCATATCAAATTGTCGAGAATCTAAGCATATCAATTGAAATTTGGCGGGCAAGTGCTCGACGTCGACGACGGTATATCCGAAGCAGGACGCCAACCTCTAAGTCAATTTATGCATTTCAAATACAATGGTACAAGGAATCCACTGTGGGTGATTGAACGTGTCGCCGATGATTTCGTAAGACTAAAAAATGTTGACTCATCTTTACTTTGTAGTGGATCCAAGTGCCGCACACCAAGAAAAGTTCTATGCACATCCAAAATCTGTAAGCGTATGATACGTATCAACTTTGGAAATTTGGATACGTGACGTGCTGATGTATGTTCTAAATAACCCTCCTGAGCTAAACTGTATAATTGAACATCAAGTGTGTCAGTAGCTCCAGTAAAACTAAGCATTACTCAATTCTTTTGCAGTTTTAGTGTTCGTATTCTTAAATAGTGTAACAGTAACAGTGATGTTGTAGCATTGCTCATAAAAGTAAAGTCTTAGCCTGGATGAATTGTAAAACTTTCAATTTTGCCATTGTCTCGCAGTTAGAAAACATCTTGCGTCGTTATGCCTGTGTAGGTTCCCGTTTTTTATTAAATTCAACTATGGGGATACTAAAACTAGTAATTAAGATGATGGTGCAAATTTCTTTTAGTTACCAAAATAACAGTATCTAATAAATTATCACCAGAAACAATTGTTGCATGAAGCGAACAAGCTAGATCCTAAGTCTCAGTTTCCGCAATTATGTAAGGTTTTTTTTTATTCCTAAAACGTATAAAATTTTTTCTGTTAGTGGGCAGGTGTCCTAAGTTACGCTAAAATCAATCGTACTTCTTACGCAAAAGGTCATGCATGCTTTTGGAAAACTTTATTAATCAGTTTTTAGAAAACGCCAATTAATTTTTTGATAAACTGTGGTTTTATTTTGAAGGCGGGCGACAACATGAGCATTTTAATTACAGGACTTCTTACAATTAGTAGTAAGCAACGTCGAGATAAAGTTTCAGAGTTAGTTTAAATGTTATTAGACCTTGAGATTAAGACCTCACAGTTAGGTAATTATAATCAGTTAAAGTCCATAAGGCCTTAGGACGCGTTTCACCCTCCGCGACACCATTCGCCTCGGCATGCACCACTTTAAGCCATCGCAGTAGCGGGAGAAAAGAAGTATCTCGCCTCATCCTTCTCAGAAGGTCCCCGAACCCTGAAGAGGAGTTTGTTCAAGCGCCAAGAAGCACGACTCGTCGTGGCACCCAAAATTCTACATCCGAGGATTCCCAATGGTCAAGTGCCCCCTTCACTCTTAAGTCCCCTTAGCCTGGATAGGCTTGCGCCAGGAGTGGCACAGGCGCCAGGATTTTTCTTCTATAATTTTCTGTTTTTCTTTGTTGGTTATAGACCTTAAGTATTGTTAGGCCTCTTAAAGGCTTAGGGTTAGTTAGGCCGTATTCTATAAGGTTCAGTTTAGGCACTAGAGAGCATAGGTTAGACGTTTGAGGGTCGATAATCCCAGCCTTGGGTCAAAGAACCCTTTAAGTACCCGTTTTTTTCATTTCTTTCATTTTGTTAAAACCTGGGCAGTGAAGGTCACTGCCCAAACCGTTTAAGACATCTTAAATATTTGTTGCGTCGGGTTTTGCAACAGTTTAGTTTCAACAGAGTTAGATTTAAAATATATCACAAAATCAGTATTCAAAATGCTTAGCGTCAAACTTTGACCGTTGGAGCTTACTCCAATGTTCAAAGTTACCAGTTGTAGTTTTAGTAAAAATAACCACAAAGTACTAAAAAATACATGAGACACGTCATTTGACTCGTCGCATTCTGAGTACCTTTAAAATGCAAAGCAGACTAACCTCCTTCCACACAGTTTCATATCATCAAAATGGAAGTGCCCACGATTTTCCGTTCGGTCTTATTTACCAGCTTTTTGCTTACCTTCAGCAAAAGCACTCCGCAGTACTCGCAACTCAGAAACAAAGGAGTCACTTCAAGCACATGTAGTTGCTTAGATCAAGATGCAAGCTCTGAGACAATCCTAAAAATGTCAAAATGTAAAGAATCCGCCACAACTCAAAAAATTAGCGTAAGTAAAAGTAACTCAATTCTCTATTTCAAGGGTCTTCTGTTTCAGTAACAAACAGTTGACAAGAAAATTCCAGTTATAGCGACTTGATGGCATTGCTGTCTTAGGACGGGCGTTTTTGCCTAACTTTTACCTGCTTATTAATAGAGAATTGAAACGGATTGGAAATTTGTTGGCTTCAAACCTGGGCCATTTTACGCACAGATCAATGATTTAAATCAAGTTAAAAGTAAAATAAACTGAAAAAAGTGTAGAAATAAGGCCATCAGCGAGCTCAGTGATACCAAGGATAGCTACCATTTCACGTACACACAACACACGATAACTTTCAAAATATTTGAATTTTCATCTTATAGATCGAGCCTGCTGTGATCATCAACACGAATCCACCAAAATTTCAGGGTTCCATGCTTGCTTTCCAATCTAGCGGGAAAGTGGTAGACATCTATTGTACATACATCGACCCCAAAAGTGAAGCTTTCTGTGGATTTCAGCAAAATGGTTATAATGGTTTTGCAAGACAACGGTGGATCATCCATGATGCCGGGAACAATTTCTTAAGAATTGCAAACGTAGCGGGTGCTCGTTTCCTTGCCGTAGATCCACTTGCAACTCAAAAGAACACTTCTATTTTAATATTAACTAACATGGCGGACGATGGAAATCAACTTTGGCAATTTGTTGATGTGACGTGTGTATAGCCGCCTTCAGACCATGGTTATAACCAAATCATGATGTATAACATAATATAATTTGGCAAAAAAGATTTCAAACTTCAATGCCTAATAAAAAGCATAAAGACTATATGCTCTATGACTTTATTTGCTTTTAAGATGAATTCAGGAAGTAGAATTCTTGTTCAACAAAGTTAATATAATAGCTAAAATATTGCCTATTTTTTAGCAATATTTTTTAGTACTTCCTAAACTTCGATAACAAATATTTAAAACTGTTAAGGGGAAAATGATGTTAAATATTAGTTCTGCTTAACTTTGTGTAGACGCAATTTTAGTTTAGATAATAATTTTGGAATCGAAACATGGTCGTGCTATACTACAAAGCTTGGTTTCTATTGGGAAACATAACGGGAAATTTCTATATTCTCTAGCAGTGTAACGTCTAATTGCTGAGATACGAGCATATACAAGATCCAAGGCAAGGCAATTTCTTAAGAAGAAAACCAATCAAGAAGACTTTTTTTTAGCTGATCGGGGGATTTGAACCCCCGTTCTCAGGCTGGCTCGTGGAGAAAGACAAACGCTCTAACCGTTAGACCAATTCTTATATTAGAAGGAAATATTTTGTTGGAAAGCATATAAGTAATATATGGTCTTACAGGTTGTGATGACTACAAAATTTCAACACTGGAAACTAAACCTACAAAAACCAGTAATGCAAAAATTCACTCAATATTTGAAGACGAAGTAGTGATCATTTTTTTAAAATAGAATTCGTAATGCTAATAATTTTGAAAGTACTTCTCAATTCTTTTCTTGCACTATTGGACGCGAAGAATATAAAGTAAAATAAACAATTTTTTTTGTATAAAAATGAAACCAAAGTAACCCGTTTTAAGACGTAGTTCTTCTAAGCCATAAAATCACTACTTAAATTTCTATTATAAAAAAAAATAGATTGGTTGCCAGATGACATAGAAGTACTATAAAATAAGCATGTTACATTACCTGATGTACAGTCATTTTCTCGTCCCTACTATCTGTCACAATTTGCTTGTAGTAGTGTTGCTGTAGCGTTTGAGTGTCAAGTCTTACTCGCAGCTCATATGTTTCATTAGGTTACTACAAAATGTGTCTCATGTCTCGCGTCGTCATGCTTGCACTGATATTCGACTTACAATTTTGGCCAATCGAATTCCTACCCAGTGTAGTTGAGCCCTTTACATGTTGAACATGAAAAAGTTAAGTACTATTTATGTGATTGGTAATTTCTACTTATACTCACTTACTCATGTTGATCTGGGCGTGCGTTATATTCAGTAAATTGAATGATTGACATGTTGATCATACGTTTCGCATGAATGCCAACTAACGGGTCTTTCTTATTTAAATTTGGCAATTAGATTCGCTGTTTGTTATCCCAGGGCCCGTAGTCGTGGGGGTTATGGCCCTTGTCCTAACTCGGGTAGGTGCCGAGATCTAATCCCGGCACCAGCACAGTCAGCACAGTAAAAAGTGGTTGTGTAGGCTGAGCATAGGTCGGTATACGTAAAAAAATTCGCTTGTTTAGATGTAGAATTCTCAATAAAAAATTTCAACAGACGCATAAGAAATATAGATATGCTGAATTTGGCTCTTGTCCGGAAAAATACCTAATGCATTTGTGCAAATCAGACAATAATAGCAAAAGTACAGAAAGACTTTTTTTTCTATATTTCTATGAGGGGCCGGCGAAATGCATAGAAATGGGTGAAATCATCCTGGCCTGAGTATTTTAGTATTTATCTCAAGATCCTCTTAAAATACCGTCTTTGGGTGCTTTTCTTGTGGAAAAGCATTTGTAGGTGTTTATGCCTTAGTAGTATTTCAATAGGTAGTTGTAGTTTAGAAGTGCAATTGCTAAACTTGGAGGCAAATAAAAATGGGAAAACTAAATTGGATAGTGCTGCATTTGCGACAAATTGCAAAAAAAACTGTGTTAACATACTGAAACGATAAATTATGACGACATGATAAGAAATCCCAGTTGTGACACATAGAATTTCAAAATCTACATTAGGGTTAGTTAAATTTAAATGTTTTAGACGTACTAAACTAAATTCTTGTGCGTATTGCTGACGCAAATGTTATCGCCACAAAGTTAGCTTTAAAAATGTATTGTACAAATTTTTTTAAATTATTTCAACGCAGTACATTACCACTTCAAACCTTTGGCCGTTGGAGTTTACTCCCAAGATTGCAAATTCTCAAGTTTCCAATTTTATTTTTACTACAAAATAACCATAATGAAGCGAAAATTCTTGCAAAATATTTACTTCATACGTTAAAAAGTTCCCCAAAGTCTACCTTTATAAACCCACACAATTTTTTGGGCATTTGGAACTATTTATCCTACTACCCAGTTTCTACTCACTAAAATGAAAACGCCAACGATTTTGACAAGCAGCTTTATTATCACTTTTACCTTCGTCTCTACACAAACTATACCCGCCAATCAAGGATACTCGCAACTTCAAAACAAAGGAAGCAAATGCAGTTGCTTAGATCAAGATACAGCATTGGCTCTCAAGATGTCAAGTTGTACAGAATCGGCTGCAACTCAAAAAATTGGAGCGTAAATTAAAAAAAATAATGAAAAGTATTATCAATTCAAAGGGTTTTATAATTGAGCAACTCAAAGTAAAAAATAAAATTTGAAAAGAAAACATTGCCGGTTGAAGTCATTCCTGTCCCACGCCAGGGATGTTTGGCTATTTTTCAAATAGGCATTAATTTTTTAGAAACAATTAAGGGATGGTAAACGATTGCGTATACCCCATTCCATTGTTAACGCAACGTCTTCACGCTTAGGCATCAGCGTTGAATTTAGAATTACAAAAAAAAAAGAATATCAACACGCATCCACTATAAGAGTTTTCAGCGTTTGCTTTAAATGAGAATGAAATTTTTGTAGATTCTAGCAGCCATCGTAAGTCAACCACTCTATATTCTACTGCAGCGCATAACGAGTTCTAAAGTAGTATTTTAATCTGATGAGACAGTTCTAGACGCCGAAAGTTGTACTTCGACTCAAGGAAATCAACCCCCTTGTAAAATTATGCGAAATGATTACAGTGGTGCTGGAAGTCAACTTTGGGCCATCGAGGGTGCGGACAACAATTTTGTAAGAATTAAAAGTTTAATGACGAAACGTTACTTCGCAGTGGATCCAACTGGGGTTATATTGGGCACTTATCCGCTTAAACTAACTGAAAAATCGGAGAATCCATACCAACTTTGGAAATTTGTTAATATGACGTTCTGAACTTGTGTACTGGCAATAGGCATCGTTGTAGCCAAATATTTCTTTTCCTGAAATGTGTAAAATTAGCAAACCCAGTTAACAATTAGTTCAGATTTGGAGCAACAATAAAATTCTCAACTACGCATAGTGCACTTAATAAGTAATTTATGTGAACGCTCTGTCTGTCTGCTTGCGCCACAACGCTCAAACGGATTGTCATTTTCAAAATCTTAAAATTCTAGCTAATTTGTATTGAAACTCCAATCAACAATGCCGTAATAAAGGCAAGGTTATATAAGCGATTTGTGCCTGTAGGCTGAGTTACAATTACCAAGGTCCACTGCTCTTCTGTGAATTGGTTAGGGGGGGGGGGGGGG
>VYYI01004490.1:0-10364 GCA_021029175.1 Bilobella aurantiaca
TCATAGCGGATGATATGCATAGAAGAGATGGTGGGGACGCGGACTGTAAAAGAAGGAACGGAAAGAAAGCGGCTCATACCGTTCCCGGGTCTCCCAGACCTTAGATGCCGTCAGCCAAAATTTTTGAGGAAGAGGGGGGCAATGAACTTGGGGGGATTGTAATTCAAACAATTTGCATTTCCATTAACTCCTTGAGAAGCCTCCTGGGATAATTTTCAGTGTTGATTGCATCAGTGGTATACATGGGATGGATACTGCATTATTAGTGTCATAGTGCCTTTCCCATTAGCTCTGTGGATATCTCAGGTTCAGAATATAACTGCTCAGATCACACATACGCATTTACACACAATCTGAGGTCGCGACTCTGAGGGAGGGAAAGAGAATATCTCTGAGAGCGAGAGAGAGTGAGTGAGTATGAGAGAGAGAGAGAGAGAGAGAGAGCGCGCGGGCACGAGAAAGGTTTCTTCCAGGAATACAGCACTACATTTTTCCCATCATCTTTCTCCTCATCTTCCGCCCTCGCTGTGCCCGGTATAACCACCGCAACCCTGGCTCAGAATGAGTTTTGCCTCCAGCCAATTCGCCAGATGACTATTTCCAGAGTCAAAGTACCCAATTTATGCAGGCTGGCGTATGACTCCAACAGCGAGCTCTACAGTTTCTCGGCGCGTGTATGTATGTGTGTGTGTGTGTGTGTGTGTTTGAGTTTGGATAAAGGTGTGTGCTTTCGAATGTATGTGCGTGTAAGGGAATTTTGAGTGCGGTTTTGTATGTGAGAGGGTGTGCGTTTGAAAGCGGACACTTGTGTGTGGGTTTGAGTGTTGTTGTTGTGCGTATGTGTTACATGCTGATGTCGGGTTTGTGTGTGTATATATACGTGTGTTTGAACGCGGGTATTCGTGTGTGTCTGATTGCATGTGGGTGTTTGTGCGTGGGTTTTAGCACGCGTAAGCGTGTGTACATTTGAAAGCAGGTTTGTTCGTATGTTCTCAAGAAGCCCAGAGGTGTGGATTTGTGCGTGGTCGTGCATGTGCCCCTAGTTAGATGAAATTACAGAGCTCATCAATGTGCACCTTGGCGCGTAGTACCACAGAGAGACCGCCATGGCATTTATATATCTCATATTTTCCCTTCCAGTTTCACTGTAACTGCAACCGACCACTGATACAGCGCGGAGCACTTATTTTGCTTATTGAGCCCTGGATTTGGCACCTGGTCCGCTCGAACCTGTATCCCCTCCGGAGGCGTCGTCCAAAATTTTATCTCGCAATACTAGTCATGGACAAACATTACAGCATGCATTATAGTTCCGCTACAGGCTCAATAGCGCTGGGTCCCCAGCAGTTATATACAACTTACTGTAGGACTCTCTGAACCCATTTCAGGGGGGAAACTGAGCAACTTTAGGAGTTTTTTCAAATTTATTATACTGTGGGTCTGGGAGATAACCGAATTTTCCTCAGCACTCTCCGTACAAAAGCCTTGGTTCCCCCGTACGTCTTCCCTGCTCATGTGACTGTCCTCAGGGCCTCACACCCAGCCCGGAGGCCCCACTTGGTCATTTACGGTACACGGAGGGAGTGGGTCCGAGCCCACATCTTAGCACCACCGCTCTCGCCCGCCATCTCTTTTCATGTTCGCCGGGGAAAGTGAAAGGAAAATATTTAGGAAGACAGCTCGCTGTGTCCCTGCTGAGCTGGCAATATGGGGAAAGCTTTTGTTGCAGGGCTACATCAGTCAGCAGCGGAGGCGGAGGAAAAACTAATAGGAGCTAATTAGACGCGCAGTGTTTATTTTCCTTTGAACTCGCAGATGCCATGGAAATGCTAAGGGATAGTAGTAACACTAGTAGTAGTAGGAAAAGGGTTAATGAGGTTCCTCCGGCTCATTATTTTGATCATGGCAGAGGGCGTCATGTCGTCTCTTCCCCACCATCAGGTGCCTGCGGTTTAAAAGCTCGCCCTCTCCGTCTCTATCTTCCCGCTTTCGACGAGGACAGGCTTGGACCCACGTGCAAATGTGGGAGATTTATGAGTAGCACAAGCTCACCTGCTGAATTGAGAGTGGCAGGAAGTGAGAGCAAGGCGACAATTTCGTCCTCAGCTCTGCCCGCTTCATTTGAACCTTCAAACTGAAGCACACACACACACACACAAACTCACGAACACCCATACACACAAGGGCGTAATCATGCCCAAATACTGCACTTAAGACCGACTTGACATTGAATGCTCATACATTTTAGAGTGAGTGCACAGACGTCCTCGTATGCATGCAAGCAAATGCGGCGGAGGATGCTTTACCGACGCAGTCCCCCGACAGTGCGTAATATTCGAAGTGCCCGTACATTACCGACGTGAGTTTCTTCAACTCACGGGGCTACAATTTCCTCTGAGAGAGTGTGTAGAAGAGGCGGAGCTTGGAGCATTCGTTATTTGGTACTCCACCATTTGATGTGCAAATCCGAACCAGATCTAATTGAAATGTTACTCTGACTAATGAAATACAAGTGTCGCATTGCAGACAAAGAGCAAGTCAACAGACACTGGCGTGGGTGGGTGCGTGGTGAATTCGATGTGTGCTAAATTGCATATATGTATTTGTATATGCGTTTCTGAGCACGTGTGCATGTATCTTGTGTGTGTGTGTGTGTGTGTGTGGTGATCGTTTTAGAACTGCCCACTGCACTGCGAGGGGATCACACATGTATACACATCCCCGCTGCCTTTTAATTTGTTCCTTGCAATATTCATGACTGAGTGTCGGTAAGGATGGAAAAATCCCCGTGCCCGACCGTCTGATGCCTCTATGGTCCACGGTGCACACGGGGAGTCAGTGTCCCACTGCTCTGGCAAGATACATTCTACATGAGTGTGGTACATGGAACCAGAGCAGAGCAATTCATTTGCTCCCGTCTGCTTTTACGCCGGTCACAATAAACCATTACTCGGCCCGCTCCCACCGTCCTGATTGTTTCACAGCCTGCTGCTCCATTAGTATTATATTGGGGTCTTGCGCAAGCAGTTAGATAGAGTAGCACGGCATGGGGAAAGCCAAGAATTTGCTTATCCTCTCTCATTCTCTCCTGCACACAGACAGCCAGACACACACACACATACACACACACACACACACACATGAGTACCGACAGATGGATAATCTAGTACGTAATACAGTTTTGTAATGCAATTATTCTGAAGATATGAATGCTGAGTCGGCTTGGTGAGATGTGCAAACGAAATGAGAACTTGATTCCATTAAAATTAGAAACTCAGTTTGGTTAGCAGTTGATGAGTGCACACAAATGGGATTTATTTATGTGGCTATTAGCTTGCACATCTTGTAGGAATACAAATGAATCTCAGTTCATACTTACGTCGTGGCCGGAGCTCCCCATGTAAAAGAGTCCGCGGCACACACTGACACATGCAGATTTTCCAACTCCGTATGCAGGGGACGTAAAACTCCAAAACAAAGACTACCATCGGCAAAGTAAGCAAATACAGGGACACACACTCAGGCACATACAAAGCAGCGTGGTCACTGGGACCTGTAGGGAAGGCGTCTGCATCCACAGCCCCACAGTTCTGCCGGTCCCCACAAGACTATTCAAAATTCATTCTACCCACTTGAGCATGATCATCCCTTCCTTTTTCTAAATTTTTGATCGAGCGCCGTAGAAATATTGTTGAATAATAATATTAAAGGGATTCGAAGGGCCGTCCCCTTTGCGGAGAGGTGAATGAGATTTTAACTGGATTTGACCGTGTAAATCGTTTCAACTGGGAAAAGCCATCAACAGCTTTTCATAATCCCAGCCAAGCTCCCGCTTGATCGGTTTGCAATCAGAGTTTCAATGGTTACCACCTTTTTTCCCGTCATTGCAGGAATAAATCAATTAGGGAGAAGAGAACTTGGTGTGGGATAACAAGAATGACGACTGTGTAGCTACAGCCATTGAACTGGGGACTGCGAGGTTCGTAATCAGTGTGACAATCTTTTTTTACGACCCTTCACAGTCATGGGCTCACATTTCAAAAGTTACATCAGCACAACTCTCTTTCTCTCTCTCTCTCTCTCTCTGAACGCTTGTAAAGACGGAAAGGAGGTGAAGGAGGAGGAACATTGACTTCCATGCAGACACATACACAAACACACACACACACACACACAAGCAGGCACAGACTTAAAAGGTTTATGTATTGACACTGTACACACTTCATTTCATATTTACCCTTGCCTCAAGTGTCTAAATAAGCGAGGGTTGACTGAGGTGCCTTCCTCTTATCATTCTTTTCTCCTCCTCCTTATTCTCCTCATTCCCTTGCTTAATATAACAAGCCGCACTTCTGGTCCTACACACTCACGCATTCGGAATCATTAAGTGAGCTGGGAAGCCGTTTGACAACTACTCCGATGTCAAAAGTCTCTCGCTCTTCTTCACATGCCTCCTGTATCGTGACAATCTAACTAGAATTTTAGATTCGCAACGGCCAGGCTCATGTTCTCCAAGAGCCCGTAGCAGTATTATGTAATGCGCATATATATATACGCACGCACACACACACACACACACACGTGTTCCAGCTTATTTCCATTGCGGTTGCCATTGGTCCTCTGCCCATTCTCCTCGTTGTTCGCTGTAAAGAAATGGAAGCGTCGTCGTCATCACCGCTGCTGAATAGACCCACAGTTTGTACTTAAGTGTGCGAGTGTCTGCGTGTATTTGTATGTGCGTCCGTGTGGGAGTGTGTGGCTAAATGGACCTGTGTACGTGTTTACGGCTGAATGTGTCTGGGTATGCATGTAATATGCAACTGAATGTGTGTGGAGCATTTGTGTGTGTGTGTGTGTAGATGTACCTGTTCTGGGTCTTTGTGCACGTGTGTCTGTTCCTCTGTGTGACTGTGTATATGTGCATTCGGGTTTTTATGTGCATTTGTGTGTCTATTCTTGTGCGTGTGAATGTGAGAATGTGTGTGCGGATGTGTGTGCCTGTACGTGTGAGTGTAGGTATGGCTGTGCATGGATATATATGTGTATGTGAATGTATGTGCGTTAGAAAGTCAAATGGAAGGGAGGCCAGATCATTAATTTCAATTTTTCAACAGATTATAAACTAACCAGAGTCACGAATTGCTCTATTCACAGCAACAATGTAGTTCCAAGTCACTCTATTCAGTTAAAATGAGCTGGGCTCTCTCTCTCTCTCTCTCTCTCTCTCTCTGTCTGTCTGCCTGTGCCTCCGTCTTTGTGGGTGGGTGGAGGAAGACGAACGGGGAGGTTAGGAAATAAAAAACACACTAAATACTCATAAATGTTCACCCGTAACTCGGACGGCGACAGGGTTGACTATAGCAGGAAAGTACGTCAGAGACCTGTTACCATCGTCTTTCCCCATGATGAGAACAAGAGGACTGAGTCAGGAGTGCACTTGCCGCCGCCACTGCCGCCGCCACTGCCATCCCTCCCACACTCTCAACACTCCGACTCAAAAAGGAGAGGGAAAAAGGAATAAATTAATACAAATAACAAGAGAAACAAGAGCTCCTCACCAACCTCCGCACTTGAATCCCCTCTCGGATACTACACGCAGCCGAGGAAATACATGGGTGAGTAAAGCAGTCCGCCTCAAGTCAGTCCCTCGTAAACTTGGGAGCAGCTTCAACTGTACTCACATTATTGGACGTGCGATGGACGTGTACAAGGACGGATTGCATTTAAACAGGGAAAGTGAATGGGGGGATCGATAGGAATGAGGTGTTTACATCTAATTCAATCCAAAAAGCATTAACCCCCGGTATTGGTTCTGAAGACTCTCTTTTAAGGTCTCCCCACAGTATATGGAGGAGAAGAGCGAGGGAGGGGATGGCCCAACCGGGACCAGGCCGTATAAGCCCTCCGATAATGTGCGAATTAAAGATGTATGGTGCTAAACAGTGGTTCCCTGTTCCGATGCACATTCGTCAGCCCGGCAGTTAGCCTTCGTGTGTAGTCACTCTCCACCACTGCACTATGCAAACTAATGTTCCTCAATTATTTGTATAATTCAACAACAGGAGAGTACAAAGTGGAGATAGAGAGTCGTAGATCCGGACAGACAGAGCGAGCGAGTGAGTGAGAGAGAGAGAAAGAGATAGAGATGAATAAAAGGGATTGCATTGCATGTTATGAGCCTGAGGTTTTTATGCAGGCGATGCACATCTTATTCCTGGGAGGCAGGCGGAGAAGAGCGGACTGACAGTAACCGGTTCGAGCACGGATGCGTTTTCGAGGGCTCTTTCGCCTCTATTTACCCCAAGTGGTCCTGTGGTTCGGTCACATAAGCCGAAAACAAGGAATGTCTTCTACATATTCCTGTGGAAACCATAAGATTGCTATCTGAAAATACAATCCTGTTTGCATCATTCATCAACTCCTGCTCAATCCCTCCGAGTGAATATATAGTGTTCTCGGGGGTTGTAAATCTCCTTCCCTATGTGTGTACGCGAGTGTTTGTATGTGTGTGTGTATGTGTGTGTGTGTGTGTGTGTGTGTGTGTAGGCCTGTGCGTACAACCACCGTTGGTTCTCACGAACAATTCCTCTCTTTCCCAGCCATTCCATCTTACAGCACCCTTGTCAATCAACCCAAATGATCATCCCCATCATCCTTCCTTTCCCACTTATATCCGAACACATGGTAATTAATTACTCGAATTTTAAATTCCAAGAAATTCAGAGTCAATCCAAAGGAATTGAACTGCTCGTGAAAAGATTGCTCACAATGCTCTCATCCTCGGCTTGGACCCGTTTAAATATACCTTATGCACGTTAGGCGAGGCCATATATTGTCATATGCGAGGCTCGAAGAGGGATTCCACATGGCAGGCCCTTGACGTTATTATGCTTCTATATGGGGAATTTTTTTTATCCCCTGTGGATTGACATGTTCCTATACCATCTCATCCTGCTGATTGGCCGAGGAAGGCCTCTGATTATCAGGGCTCTCCTCATGTGTCGAATTTATTGAAGCGGATATTGCTTCCTTTACATAATTTAGGAGGGTGTAAAAGATGTTCGCCCGCGTCTTTAGTGAAACTTAATAAAGCACTGTGAGGAGCAGTGGAGGTATGGTGTGGTAGCAGCAGCGGTGGCATTGCGTAGGTTAACTGGTTCGGCAGAGAGAGAGGCACACAGCCAGTGGTGCGATGATGAAGAATAACTGTGTAAATTATGCAGGTGGCTGTCCCAACAGTGCACTCATCATGATGCATTGTCAGTTGAACTCATTGTACCTCGTCGTTCCTCCTGGTTTGTCTCTCCCCCCGCTACCTGCATATGTTCCCCTCCTCCATATTACGGGGAGAAATGTACTATATATTAAGCTCGACTTTTGACATGCTCGGTGACTCCAAATACTTCCCGGGCGGAGGTATCAGTGCGTATAGGCCGTGGGTACATGGTCGTATTCCACACCGGAGCTTCCCACCGACCGTCCCAAGACATATACAAGTATGTATAGTCAGTCATTCAGTCAGGTACGTACGCACGTACCCACCCATGGAAGGTACACAGCCTAATGATGATGATGACGATGATGATTACGGAAACTCCGCATGTTCCCCCTCTGGAAAATCATGTGCACGAGGTCCGGCCAGTTAACATACATACACTGGAGTACACACCTTCTTCCTCTCCCCTCTCTGCTTTTAACATCTCTCCACGAAGACGACGACGACGATGACTTCTCCTTCCTCACTTCATTTTCCGCTCCTACCGCACACTCCGACTCTCTCTCCACTCCGCTCCCATAATGGTAATAATGTTACACGGTAAGTTTTCCTCCAAAGCCATCCGAGATAATGGTTTTTTGGGGGGGTGGGAGGGGGTACGGAGACAATGACGGAAACGTGGACACGCTACAGTGTGAAGTGTTACAGTGAGATGGGAAGAAGTTGGGNGGGGGGGGGGGGGGGGGTACGGAGACAATGACGGAAACGTGGACACGCTACAGTGTGAAGTGTTACAGTGAGATGGGAAGAAGTTGGGAATAAGTAGTGTGTGTGTGTGTATGTGAGAGAGAGAGAGTTTGGGAGCAAGTTAGGAAGCATTATCTTCCTCCCGTAATGCTTTACCATGTCGGAGGGATTGGTGGTGGTGGTGGTGTTGGAAGGACCAAAGGGTTGGATTTCCCAGGCGGGCGTTGAATAACACCTTTCATCAATGAGACCAGAGCGGACCGAGAAGTCCGAGAAGTCGTATAGTAATGGTCTTAGCCCATGATTTGGGAAGCATGAAACGAAACTAATTTTTGTTCTCCATCAAAATGGCACGTAGAGGGGGGGGGCACATGTCCAAGGGTGTCGGGAAATAGAATTCTTTATCCCTTAGACAATGGCACTGCCGGTGTGTATAATCTATCCGGGGTTAGCTATCAGTCTAAAAGAGTCTGTGCTGAAGCCAGCCGGACCGTATATGCGCACACTGTATGCAGGGATACTTTATCGCAGAGGAAATACTTGTTATTTACATCCGTGCGTAATTACGCCACCATGAACCCAATAATGATTCCCGTGCATTCTATAACAATATGTATTCCCATTGGAGCATCTCCTAGCTCCTGTGAGTGCGTCCACTTGGAAAGGCCTGGTATTATAGCTTCTATACAAATGTTATTATATTATATGAATACTATTGGAGACGTGGCACGGAGCAGTGGTGAGTGGGACTTCGTGAAGGTGAATTCTTCGAGGTGGGGAGTCTCTAAACTATACTTTTTAAGACTCGTTCATGAAGGGGTGCAAGGCTGGATCCAGCGGGGTAGAAGGTGTAGAAGATGACGACGAAGAACAGAAGCGGACCTGCCGTCATGGAAATAAAATAATAGTGAAAATAATTATTCCTTTGCCCTCCCCCCTCCGTACACCCTTTTGTCCCCGACTTTCTAATTCAACTCCCATTCTCAAATATTAACTATGCATGAGGGAATGAAGAGTGCAGGGATCGCGCGGGGATGGAATGACCCGGGAGGATGACTTCATGCTTGAATTAGTGAGTACAATAATGATAATAATAATAATAAGACGAGGGCTGGGACGTTGTGTGCGTATGTATGAGCGTATTTGTATGCGGGGGTGTGTGCGTGTACTTGAGCGTATTTGTATACGGGGGTGTGTGCGTGTACTTGAGTGCATTTGTGTGCGGGGGTGTGTGTGTGTGTGTGTATTTTCTGTGTGCTTGTATTGGAGTGTATTTTGCACGCGTGTGTGCATGTGCGTGTATTGTGCGTGTGGGGATGGGACTGTGTGTGTGTGTGTGTATGCGCTTGTGCATATGGTATGCGTGTATCGGGCGCATCCAGCACTGGAAGTGTGACAAAATATAGAGCTGGTCTCGGGGCAGTTGGAGGGCTTTATACTGCCGTGTTTATAGTTTTGACTTCTTCTAGGAAATGAGCAATTTGTCGCTCTCTCCCTCTCGCTTTCTGTCTCCGTCTCCCACTCCTTTGCATGCCATGGAATCATCAACGGCCGCAGAGTAAACGCAACGGTCATTACCCAAGTGTTCCATGAACTTGGGTCATACGGTACCATAATGTCGGGGTTTCTGGTGGCTGTCGTCATCGTGGCTTGTCCTGTCCGATGGCTAATAAACATGATTGTTACCATGTACACCTACACACACACACACGCATGCACAAGCACACACAGCTAAACAGGCTCACGTGCACGCATACACGCACACAGACAGTCCTTTAATGGCCATAAGTAACATTGAACTCGTAGAAAATTGGATCTAAGGAAATCTTGAGGAATGAGGGAATTATCCCCACTACATAGTGTGAGACTGCCAAGTCACCGACATGAACGACCCCAACGCTCCAGCTCCTCCAGTTTCATGTGAGGAGTGAGGTTAAAAAACGAGTGCTGAATAAATAATGCATCCCTCTCACTTTGTCTCTTTTTTCTCTGACAAGGAACAAAAGTCCAGTTTTACCTGTTTCGTGGATGTACAGTATATAGCCGCTGGTGGGAGATGCTCTTGTTGAATTATCTTGAAAAAGTATACCGAGTATTTCCCCTCACCCGCCTCTGCTCAAAGGGAATAAAATAATTATGAAGCCTCAGAAAATGGGATGTATGCCCCACGCAGGGGCTATGCACTCCAGAGTTTGTGGTCAGACAGAACCAAGGTCACATTACGTCTTTGGTTTTTAGAGGAAATCGTCTATGACAGATGCGATGATAAGGCTTGACGAAAAAGGATTATGGGATCCAGTGCAGGTAGTCCTGCCTCCAGCCCCTTCACCGTTTCCCGCCGTGCTCTCTACGCTATTCCTGTCATTATCTTCGTCATCATCACCATCATCAGTCAGAACTG
>VYYI01004491.1:0-10362 GCA_021029175.1 Bilobella aurantiaca
GAGAATGTGGTCGAAGCGTTCTCCGGGGAGGAGAATGACAGCGACGAGTTTACTCGCCGTCGCATCAACAACACTACTAGTTTTTTTCACTTTAGTCAATGCCAGTCATATAGGCGAGCGTTGTTGAACAGCGGAGCATGTCGTCGAGTAGAACACTTCTTGTCAGACGTACGCACACACACACACACATTCCTCCATGGTCTAGATTCTCGCCCCGCTCGTCTCGAGGGAGTGTACATTAGATATATTTGTGTACCAAATGAAACGGACATGGGAGCGTACAAGCAGGCGTGTTGTAGAGAGTCCCACTGCTGTTGCACCCCTCTAGATAGGCTCGGCTTTACTGTAAAACTGCAACTCAAACATCCTTCAAGACATACAACAACAGCAAGAGTCGTCAGTCGTCACCCTCCTACTAGTATGGCTACTCGTTGGAAAAATCCAAACAAGAAGTCGCTCCCTCAGACCTTCTCTATTTTTCCTTCGGACAGGCTCTATTGAGCCTTGGTGTTTTGATATTTCGAGAAAAATCCCAGTAGGCAGCTCTCGTAGACACTTGCTTTCATTTGGAAAAAACCTCTGTACAATCGTCCTCGCTTCGCTGGCGATGCCATGCACTGGGTCCCAGTTGATCAACAACATTTGCTCAGACCTCTCATATATGTGAGTTTTATCAGGCTACAGAATGACAATGCCGCCTCCTTCCCCGCCTACCTCAACAACATGAGAATGGACAAGCAGGATGAGATGTGCCGTTAAATTTGGGCACTGCGCCAGTTTTCCATTTTCGAAACGAAGCATCATGCGTAAACGCTCACTCGCGCGCTCACCTATTGCAATAATGGATGAGAATCCATATGACAGATATTCCCTAATGACACACCTGGATAACTCGACTGCTGTCTCCTTGCTACATTTATTCTACGGCTCGAGCGGGCCCACACGTGCGAGCAAGGTGGGGGAACACTCTGAATGACGGGATTCCGCAATCAATGGCTCACACGACCATCTCCACCATCGCATCATCATCTCCGTCACCTCCCACACATCTTTCAATGGCTATAAGTTTAATTGGCAGAGATTGATGATTGCCAAACGAAAAGACGGGCTCCATAATATCTGGGTCTGATTGTATGTATGTGACACATGGTACGCACACACACAGCATGGCCTGTTGTTGTAATTTTATAATCTCGATGGCCAAATATAGGCCGGACGGAAGCCCATAACTGTCTAACCAGTTGACTGAACTCCTGTTGTTGTTGTTGTTGTTGTTGTTATGATTGCTCATACTATTGCCGTATGTTACGACGATGACGGTGCGGGGCCCTCGACGTGAGACTACAATGAAAATTTTGATCTACATGATCGATAGGGAGGGTGAGGGGGGGGGGGTGAGAAAATTTGTGTTGAAATCAAACGAGGGGTTCTACGACTCTGATCCGACCGAGAATAATGGGCTTCGTAATCAGTTAGAACAAGACTAATTCTAATCGATTTACCATTTACCTCCCCAACTCACTCGGGTCAGAAAAAGAACTTGAGTTCGCCAACAATAGAAATTCCTCATTATTAATTTAAAGGCAGGGCGTGGTTGGATCTGTCTTATTATGACGATTTTCCGACGGCTCCGAGGCAGCTTTCATGTGATCAACTTATTATGATCAGCGGAATGGAATGACCACAATATTGGCCTTTCGCGCTCCATCCCCTCCCATCACCACCGTAGTACTGTCAATGGCATAAGTTGGACGTGCTTGAGTACTGTGTATATAGAGCGGAGTTACTGACACAATTAATTCTAATGGGGCTGGATCTGCGAGCGAGGAAATTGAGAATTAAAAATGTAAGTGAATTAATATCATTCAGGTGTCAGGTAATTACAATGGGTGATCGTGTCCGTTTGCGTGTTTGCAGTTTTAGAGTGCAGGGAGTGTTGTGTGTGTGTGTGTGTGTGTGTGTGCGTGCTCACATGTTTGGTCCCCATGTTTCAGTGTGTCTTGTTCATTCATAGGTCTCCCATGGACTGATGCAATATGTTCGACTCCGCGGAATGTACATACATTGCACTCTCACAGGTCATCAAGTCAGAATCGTTAAATGGCCATTTTCGGCGAGCACATTAGCACCTTGAGTTAGCCCAAACCACGTGCACTTTTCTCAATTCCTTTGGCTTAAAAAGTCCCAAACAGGGCCTCTCGCCCTGTATATCTAATCATTCTATAGTATTATGTTGAGTATTGCATAGTGGGGCCGTAGGTGACCGTACGGCAGCAGTACATATTATTATTGTTCGAGCCTGTTCAACAGTCCTCCCCATTACCAGAGGGCACGGGTGATATCGTCAGAGAATTTATTATTAAGACCATCATAAAGTTGGCACTGTGAGATTGCTCTATGTGTGTTTGCGCGAATAGTAGTAGTGTGATGATGTCACATGACCATGATCCATGAGTGAGAGAACTTACCCACAGGACACTGGAAAAGGGAAGAAGACTCCTGAGTATTGACTAAAGTGAAAAAAACTAGTAGTGTTGTTGATGCGACGGCGAGTAAACTCGTCGCTGTCATTCTCCTCCCCGGAGAACGCTTCGACCACATTCTCTTCTGCAAAATTCAGAACAAAAGACACTTTAGTTATTATATTACTTTTTCCATAAATAAAATCCCCATCACCCCAACCAACGGACACGGTAGGCAGCAGCGAGTAGCGAGTAGTTAAGCGAGCGAAAGGAAAAGCCAAGGTTATTTACAAGCATTTAAAGGCTAAGGATAGAGATAACGGCGCGAGAGTTTTTCTTTCACTTTATGTATTTGTCAACATACACACACGCTCAGACACACACACACACACACACACACACACACTTTCAAATCTGGATCAGTTGCATTCAAAACGAGGAGTGTCACCCCGCAGAAAAATGAAAATTTGGACTGCCTGAGAGAATCTCATGTGCCCAGTGGTCAAAACATTCAGCTCGTTAACGGAATTTTATTTCCATTATCGTCATTTGGGATCCCTTTTCCCTCGGAAAAACTCCCAACTTGGTCGTTCATCAGTGGCCAAACTGTAATGGCAGGGGAGGCTTTTAAAAAAGAGAGATTTTCCCAGGCATTCTTTGAATTTTGAGCGAAAATAACACGAGATTTCTTCCATTCTCCAAACATTATAGGATGCTTAGCCTAGTAACAAGTGAGGTGCGTAGGGGTAGCGAAACCGTAAGTATAGATGCATATACGTGTGCTCGTGTGTATATATGTGCATACGTTACTTACGTATGTGTCTGCGTCCCAGAAAAACTCATTCAAATTCGATCATAATTGCTCGAATGAATCCTCTGAGGAAGAGCACACGACATGGTCCGTATAGATTGCAAATGCGTATATATGTATGTGTATGCATGTGTGTGTGTGTATGTGACGATCGAACAGATGAGGCTCAATCAAGGGTTCATCATACGTGAACGGGTGTGTGTGTGTGTGTGTGTATGAGAATGTGTACTACAACACAGTTTCATAAAAATTCTCTCAAATATTCAGGTCAAATCAGAATGTTGACCTTTATTTTTTTCTACCTCACGACAACGACGACAGCCACCACTGGGAGAAGAGCGGCTGTCGTACATACGTAAACGTGTGTGTGTGTGTGTGTGTGTATGTGAATGACTTTAAGCATAAGAGTCCATCTCCGACGACGCCTTAAGACGACCGACCCAGCTCATCACCATCATCGTCAATGGTCAGCGTTTGCCTACATGCATGCGGATGCATACGCATCCATATACATGTATATTTGTATTATACCCAAGTATGAAGCATGCCTATTATTTAAGCGCACTTCGCGGCACTCTCAATGAGAGTCCGCATATATATGATCCTCATGATCATGATGGTGGCGATCAAGCTTTAAATCCTGGCCATCTTCTTACACTGGGAAAAATCATTCTTTGAGTCATCATCACCAGTTAGTTACAAGTTTATGCCAGCCAACTTCTTCTTCTTCTTCTTCTTCTGCCGCGAGGAGGGAGTGTGTGAGAGGGAGAGAGACAGAACCAGTAGGTAAAATACCAGTTTTTCCCTCAATGCAACAAGTCATACATTGGCCGCTTGAAACCTGTCCATTTACAGTGTTACAACAGGCAAAGCCGCGACTCACTTCGCATTCCCATGCAGACGCACTTACATATACATATGTAGACACCAAATCAACTGTGAAACTGTAAAAGCAATTAAGCGGGCATCCCTGAGGTATACACACACACACACACATTTGGACACACTGGTTTTCTCGCCAACGGATTTCCAAACGACTCTCCTGAATTCCCCTTCGCTACCGTAACTCTGCCTCATGACTAGCCATTTCTTAGGGACTAGAGTAAATCACCTGATTTTTACCTTGTCTACCGAAAAAACGTGGTTCTTAGTATAGGGAACATTCACAAATACGTGGTAACTGGAATTAATTGGACGTAGACGAGGTGAAGGTCTGATGTGGCGTGCAGGGGTTGGATTCCTCCACATATTAGAGAGGAGGAGGAGGAGGAGCAGGAGGAGGTCCGGCGGCAAATGATTGAAATAGAACGTTTTTATTCCCACTACTACTACTATTGTATTGTAACCTAGGTGAATGTATACGTTTATGTAAAAACAAAGCTCGAGTATGAAGTAGTGTAAGTAATCCGAGGTAAGTTCCCCATTTTCCATGAGCATGTGTGTGAGATGACTTAGTTTTTAGTATTTTTTTTCCCGTAGGATTCTCTGTTGTGTGAGAGAGAATTGAGTCTGCCATCATGATTACAAGATTATGTGAACGGATACTTGTATCACTTACTTACTTAACTCGGACTCTTCAGCACGTAACCCATACGGGATAGGGTGGGGATAGTGAGTGTGGAAGAGAGTGTGGGGTGCTGCTACCATATACTATCAATGGGTGAGCTGTGCGGAGGGAGTTTCTGAGCATTTCATTTATACAACTTTTGAGGTCATGCGAATATTCCTTCCAGTCATTCTCACTATTGTTTTCAACAGGCAAGGACTCTGCTCGGGGTGTACACCCTCTTTCTGCTTCATATAGAACGATCCGAGGCCGATTCTATGCATGCACATCTCAACACAGGATCACATCATGCATCGTCTGTTCTGCCGTACCAGGGCTCTTGTCCAGTGGCCAACAGACATGTGAAGATACCAAGATTTGATTCTGTACATGAGAAGGAAAGCCCCTGCAAAAATTCCCTCACACAGTCAGTTTTCAGTTCCCACAAGAGTTTTATCTGTATCCTCTCTCTCAGCTGACAGGCCCATGGAGGCAGCCGCTAGTTGTTATTGTAGTAGGGGGTGGAAGGAGTTGCAGCAGTGGCGCAGGCACTATCCTTACAACGTTAGTAGTGGTAGAGGTGGTGGTGGACGAAAAAAAATCATTATTTTTCTCCACATAATTTCCCTTGCAGGCCTATACTCACATTGTTTGGCTGGTGAATGTGTGTGTGTGTGTGTGTGTGTGTGTGTGAGTGTGTGTTAGTGTGTGTGTGTGTGCGGCGGGGACGAAGAGCCTCGAAAGAGCTCGCGATAGTTTTTAAAAAAAAGTCGCGCGGCACAGGCATAGGCTATTATTACACATACCCTCAATCTTCTCATCTTGCTCAAGATCAATACATTTTAGCCTTGAAGATGGGAAAATGCATAAAAGAGCCACTATGGAGGACCAATGGGACACAATGATGAGGGAATGAGCAACTGTGAACGTGAGCCACTGCTTGAGTAAAAGGCATATATATAGGAATCACCATGTTATTCTACAGGTTTTCCTCATGCTACCTCAAGTATATATGTGAAACTTGAATAACATAGGCAATACAATAAATTGGATAAAAGAAGGGAGGTTCCTAATGGCATTTGTTGGTGTGTAACTCAGATTAGTCATCATCGTTGTAGTCATCATTAACATCGTCATCACTGCACTGCAACAATCCCATTATGAGTGTGTGTTTCCGGATGTAAACGAATTTGGAGCATTTCAGGTAATTATGCTACTACAAAAAAGGGGATTTGGAGGCTAAACCCATATGGTGGCCTGTGCAGCGGTGAAGGCCGTAACGGTTCTAAATAAGAATTTTTTTTAAGACTAACTGAGTAAATTTCTGAGTAGGACTACTGGGACGTCGGTGTAATACTAAAAGATTATGAAATGCCCTCATCCACATCATGCACAAACACACACACACACACAAACACTACATACTCTGTCCCTGTTCTACTGAATTATTCAAGCCGTTAAGTCCGTGATTAGGCGTAAAAAAACTGTCAACTTGTGCGACTGTATCTGTGAGCGAGTGCATGTATGTGTGCGTGTGAGGGGATTTTATTACAATCTGATACTGTTGCTCCCCTCTGTTGCTTGGAAGTCAGGAAGGTCGTGGGTACGACCAAGTCTGCCAACAAATCCTGATGAGTGACTCGGAAAAAACTATTATCCCAACTTCCAAATGAACCATGAAAAGTGTTGCGGTAAAATACTGCATGGTAATAAGACTGAATTTTAATAGTCTGAGCCAACCTACTGTTCTCACTTAGTGTCGTATTATTTCTCACTTGATTGTCTTATATGTCTAGTTCGTGTTAGCACGTCAAATTCGATTAGGTTAAGTAGAAGCAAGGGGAGAGCATTGTTTAGAGCAGATACGCGAGTTTGTAACTAATCAGAATGAATATTTCCATCTGTTTCAAAGGATCTTCGAAGGCATTTCCCACATTTGGCATCCAATAATTCACCTCATCTTCACCATCATATCACTATTACTACCATCACCTCATCCTCATCCATCGGAAGTAGGAATAAATGCCCCTTTGCGCACAAGATGCTCACATTTGGCGAAGGTGAGAAGATTGGAACAAAATCAAAGAGTAACAGAACATGAGCAAAACTATCTTTCTCGAGGGATGTTAAACACTGAGATTTGAGCGAGAGTTAATCTGATGGCGGAAGTTATAGCTTGTGGGCGTCAACTCTGTGTGAACATTTTGGAACCCGACCAAGACAGTGTCCGCACATACGTACCACACGGCATATACACACAACACAAGGTCTTCCTATGAGATTTTTCGCGGTCACCGGCTCAACCTAATATGTACGCGCCGAAGCCACATCTCTGAGCAAAGGAACTTGAAGTGAAATTGAGAAATATTATGTGTAAAGATGTACGTGATCGCAGACGTCTCGAGATAAACCACTGACTTTTAGAACTTCCTGCCGTAAATCATGTACAATTGTTATTACGGGAAAATGGCCACGCTCCTGCTCCTTTGCTAAATTTCACACAGGAAATGTTCCTACACAGAACTTGAGGGGAACTGTTTTTCGAGGGAAACGTCCAATAGCTCACCGACCGTCTGAGCATTCCACACCTGCTTACACGGTCAGCCACCACTGGAACTAAACATTCCCTTCGTAGTCGCTTCCCAGCCACCCTCTCGGCGTCTACACCTAAAGGACCGACTTATGGAGTGACCCAAACAAATCCTAAGGGCACATAGCGTTCAAATCATCATGGTAAAATGATCATATTTCCATTTGTTTTCGAACGTGCGATGATAAGATCTCATCCCTCCATGGGTTCACCACCATATAACCCAGATGGGGTGGAGTTTTGTCCGGTTAATTGATTTAGCATAAATTAATTTCACATCTTATTGGATTTCATATGAGGATCTGACGCCTGGCCGGACGCATTTAATGAATACAAAATTGTGGGAAGATAAAAAAATCATGTCTAATAGACGGCCCGACAGTTCATTTCAGGTACGGGAATGTGTATGCATACACATATATTATTGTCGTCGTTCTCGGAGAGGGCTCTACGGGCTTGGAATAATAATTCATGCATATAGCCAAATCCCTCCACTCCTCCGCCGCACTCCGTCTCCGTAAAATCTTCACGTATCTCTCATCATCATTCTCAAATAAAAACTTGGACTCGGGGGATGAACCCGGCAAAAACAGTGTATGATGGTAATAGTAATAATAATAATACTCCTTGGTTCAACATTAGTTTTACATATTACAGGGGAGAGAGGAACAGCTACAGAGAACGGTCTCACGTCAACACATACTACTGTCCTGTGTGACTCTGCATGCATAGTAGTGGTGTGAATATATGCAGGGGGAATAAATACTACCATCTTCGTATCTGTTATCCACTACTGCTGTGTAACATCCGTCGTTGTATTCCCCTCCTCTAAGATGGCCAATTTAAATCCCGAAATCTATTGGAACTCCTGGTTTGATTGCTCGTATAATTTGTTCCTTCGCATACGGAGACCTTTATGATTGCTCTCCACCTCGTCTTTTTCTCACATATCCTCACTATCTGTTTCCTCACGAACCACAACACAGGTCTGTAAGAAGCGGAGATTGAAAGTTTTGTGAGCGGAAATCTTGAGCTTTGTCTGTGTGTGTGTGTGTGTGTGTGTGTGTGTGTGTGTGTGTGCACAGGGATTATTACTATTTAATGGGGAGAGGAAACCCTATGAAAGGCGAGTCTAAAGGAGAGTGGCATCCTTCCGGGCAATCCGTAACAGTTCCCACCATTTTCCAGGCCTCTGCTCTATAGACCTGCTTGTCCCAATCGGACGCTCACATGTACACCGAAACCCACTGACAGACAATATATCTATATATTACAGCGGACTTTTGAACACTCTTGCTCCCGATTCTCCAAGTTTTTGACCATTACTCTCATATATAATCCTGAGTTATATCATTGGACATTAAAAACTGGTCGTCACCACCACCACACAAGATTTTTATACGGAGTGATTCAGTTGTTGACAACGATGTTGTAATGCTGATGATGATGAGGAGGACGTCTCCGTTCATAGGATCCTTTCACCACTTTTCGTCTGTTATGACGACGACGACGATGACGAAAAGAAGGAACTGGCTATAGGGCCCCACACTTGAAGGTTTAATGGGCTCTCGTACAAAGTTAATAGTACAACAACAGGTTGACAGATTCAACTTTGAGCTGGGCATATGCATCTGCAAATGAATTCGTTGTGTGCGAGTGAATCCTCACTTACAATAAGCGATCCCTCACACTATATATATATATATATATATATATGCATGGAGTGGGTTAACCCCACATATCCGGCATCTCGTCCTCTTCACGCACAAACACAACAATGCACATCTTGATTCAGTCATTCAGTTCATGCAATTGGATAATTTTCACCGTGACATTCGGTAACTGTATTGTTGACTCTTGGATTTGCATAATTTTATCCCATGAGTTCGCAGAATGACTCTCTTTATCCAAACATTCTTCCCACTACAGAATGTACAGCGTGTATATAGTAGATAAGGATCGTAAGGATAAACCCAAACCACCTGTTGACATTTACCGTCTGCGTCCCTCCTCCTGCACGTATACATACACACAAGCTGTACCAGAATGAGCAGCTCTTTGGCAACACAAACTACTTCCTGGGAAAGAAAGATCGAGGTTTGAAGCGAGAGGGTGCGAGACGAGGGTTGATAAGCTACAAGACACAACTTGTTCTTGAAAGTTGTACAGTGTACTATGTACAGGAAACCACCGTTACCCGGTGGTGACCCTCCTCATGCCAACATAGTATCAAGTTCCACCTTACCTTATTGGAAAAAAGGAACTGAATCCCCTTTGAATTGATGACCATAGATGAACCAGAAGATTGTTGATCACGATGATAATCTCATATTGAAAATAAAAAAAATCCACCAATTCGAAACAGGGTATGAAATTCCCGAGTCTAATAAAAACCTCACTCCTCCACAGCACTCACACAATCTCCAGACACTTTTTCACAATTTTTCTACAAAAAAAAAATTGAAAGGCACACTGAAAAATTTATTTTAAAAAAAAAAACTTTATAGGGGACGGAGGAAAATCCGACAATCCGCGCAAGAATCCGGGAGAGAGGGGGGAATAAACTATACCCTTGTTAAACGACTATGACAAGCGTTTATACTCTGACAAGGGACTCTGTCTTCTCACCTCACCACAGAGAAACTGTACTGCACCAAGAAAGGCAGTGATTTGACGACTGAGGTCCGACTGAGATGAAGGTGTAGAACCCTGAGAGAACGGCGACGTCGACCACGGCGACGGTGTGCTTCATTCAATTGCTGAGCAACCCCTCCGTACACACAGACCATAGGTAAAGGCAAAAAGGTAGTAAAGGGGGTTAACAATAAAAGGAATGTTAGATTTTTTTCCCCTTCTCCCTCCCTGTATCTCTCTCGCACTCAGTCAGGTATATATATATATATATATATATATATATATATATATATATATATATATATATATATATATATAT
>VYYI01004492.1:0-10359 GCA_021029175.1 Bilobella aurantiaca
GGAGTTAAGTCCATTACTGAGTCCATTAGCCAAACCTGGGATCCCGGATGAGGGTGAGCCATTACTAGACGGCATGTACGGAGCACTTAGACGATTATTTGGGGACACGGGTATGCCGGAGGAGCCGTTACTCGGCATGGGAAGTCGGGAGGCTGATAAACTTGGAATTTTAGAAGTTCTATGCATTGTGTTGGACGCAATCATTTGATTGCCTTGGAGGGAAAGCATTGATTTACTACCGCCTGCACTGGCAGGGAGGGTATTGCTATTGGACTGGCTGTAAGTATGAGACGTTGCATTACTCACATTATGAGCACTGGCCCCACTACTATGGTTTATCAGTGACGACTTGACTTGTGTCGTATGATGGAAGCTTGGCTGGGGAAGATGGGGATGTTGTTGCTGCTGCTGCTGCTGTTGTTGTTGTTGTTGTTGTTGTTGTTGTTGTTGTTGTTGTTGTGCCTGCTGCTGTTGTTGGTGTGGCTGGTGAGATAGCGGCGGCGGTGGTTGCTGTTGTGGTGGTAGCGGCGGCTGGTGATGGTGATGGGATTGTGGCTGGAATTGATGAGTTGGGAGTGGACCAATCGGTGGGTTCGGATTTTGAACAGATGAATGGTTATTAGCCGTACTGCTATTATGATTATGGTTACTGTTATTATTATTGTCATTGTTTGTGAGGAGGGCGAGGCGGAGCCCGGCACAGAAGCGTTCAAAGGTGAGCATTCCATCCGGAGGTGTGACTTTTCTCAAGTAGCCCATGACTCCCATTTTGATGAGCGGCTCGGCTCCGGTCGTTTTCCCATTCGTCCCATTCGGATCCGCCTCCCACCGGGACTCAATGTCACTCAGCCGGATCTTCCCCTGCTTCGTGTCATCCAGGATGTCAAAGAGCGTGCGCATGGACTCGACGAGCGTGTGGGGGAGACCCTCCGTCTCGGCGGATTGGTAATGGTGACTGTTATGGTAGGCGTTGGCGGAGTTAGTTATGATGGGATTGTTACTACCGCTGTTACCACTCACATATGGGTGGTGTTGGGACTGCGGCTGTGGGATAGGGTATTGGGCATGTTGTGTGATTTGATGAACTACTGACGCTGGTGGCGGCGGTGGAAGGGTATGTTGGGGCTGTTGCTGCTGAGCCTGCTGCTGTTGTGGATGGTGCGGTGGCAGTGGCTGTTGCCCATGTCCATTAATGGTGTTCCCATTTGGATGATGACTTGTTGTACCATAGAAATGTTGCTGCTGCTGCTGCTGCTGCTGCTGTGACTGATGATGATGATGGATATTGTTAGACGGCAATGTATTATTAGCAGTACCTCCATTGTTGTAGTGTGTGGCCGCATAGGATTTGGTCATCGCCCGTTGGTATTGTAATTGTTGTTGGTGTTGTTGCTGCTGCTGTTGTTGTAGCAGCTGCTGGTGGTGATGCTGTTGGGCTTGGACGGTGGAGCTATGATGCCCCAAGGTACCCGTGTGGTTTGTCCCGATGCCGATGCTGCTGCCGCCGCCACCACCGCCGTTACTACTCCCATGGTGATAGTAGTTGGAGTGGTTCACCAACTGACTATGGGATTGCGGCGGCTGGATTTGTTGGATGCTCGAGGTACTCTGGTGCACATGGATCTTACTGGATACATTTGAATGTGCCAGTGCATTCCCGTGCCCATGGTGACCGTGGCCGGAGGCGGATGTGGGGATGAAAGAATTTGTCGGACGGAGGATATGGGACGTTGATGAATGATGACTGGAAGTCCCATTTGACCCTACATATCTCCGCTCCATCTTCTCTCTCTCTTTCTCTCTCTGTCTCAGTCTCAACGTCACTCGGGAGGCGCTCTTTAAGTTTCCGACTCTTTACACACTTATTAAGCTATGGTACTTGAAACTCATGGTAGTAAATATATGGTGGTACTGGGCGTGTGAGAGTACCACTAGGTAGTGTAGTACTGGTGATGGTGGTGGTGCTTGCAGTGCTAAAAACTCAATCAAACTGTTTATCTGGGCTTGGAAATGAGCGACGTTCCAGCTGCACGCAAGGGATGGGTTACATACTCACACTCAGTCACTCACACAGAGAGTCAGGGGAAGCTCCTCCACTCAGAACAGAATGTGAATGGAGAGATGGCAAAAGAGCGGAAAAAAAATAACAACGAGTTCATAAATGCATTTGAGAATAAAACCAACAAGAACTGTCTGGCATTACTAAAATCTCCTCCGTCGGATTCGGATGGGCACGAGGAGGAGATAAAAAACACTAAATCCCCACCAAGAACCAAAAAGTGCACTGGCACAAAGATGACGGCACACGTGGCTTCTTCTCCCTTTACAAGCATATACAGACACACCCGGCTGTTCCTCCACACAGTTCAAGAGGAGGGTACAAGGAGTAAAAGGAGGGTGCACACTTCTTCATCTCGTCGGGATCAAGCCCTAATATGAATGCTCTCTCCAAACGCTTTTAGTATACAGGTCGGATATGAGGGCTTTTCACATGGTAATCAAGCAAGGAAGCTCACGCAGGGTTTGGTGCCGCAACCGCCGCCGCCGCCGCCAACATTGTTCTTCTTGCTGTTGTTATTGTTGTTGTTGTTGTTGTTGCTAAACCTCTCCTCTGCAAGCCGCATGTTCTGAGACGGTTCGAGGGGTTACGCATAGATATGACCATCATCATAATCATCATGTGTAACTGCTCGTGAAAACGACACATCAGCAAAGAAAAAGAGCGACAAACTGGTTCACACACACATAGTCAGACCTCATCATATATCGTTTGCGGTAATTTCATTTTGGAAATCCTCCGTGCAATCAACGGAGGAGCGGAACGGGAAGAATGAACAAGAGCGTGGCTGACGACGACGACGACAGCAACAACTGCTCCACAACAACGTGGTTGGCGGCTGACGGTGGGAATTTCTCACGGGCCTGGTTCCGATACTCCAATGAGTAAATCATCCAGTCAGGATTCATTTCATTAGAGCCAGACGTGGGTCACCATCACAAATTTATTATGCTTACGATCACTTGGCCCTCGTAATTTCTCGTTTTTCTCATATTACTTGCAAAGTAATTTTTTCTCAATCAAAAACTTCCACTTTTCCGGCTCTGGACGAAGTCATATGGCCTCCGTCATCCGTATGTCTCTTCGCCCACACACACACAAACACACACTTGCACAATCACATTTACAGACATACACACGCACAGGGCAAAAACTGATCACCCAGAGGCATCCAATTCAGAGGTTACGCACACACTGTGAGTCTGATTTATCATTTTTTTCCCGTCCGAATAATTTTCACTCACACTCTCCTACTTTTTCCCTGTGTCCTCCACTGCTCCCTACTAATCGTCGTCTTATCCGCCTCCTTCCCTTATCTTCTTCCTCTCTCATCCACTATGGCCAGATATTTCTTCTTCTTGCTGGATTTCACAAGGTGATCATCCGCCTGGCCGGCCCTTCACAAATTAATTCTTCCCGCAGAGCAAATAAATGACGTTTAATTTATTGCTTGCGTACACACCGCCAGTTTGGACCGGGAAAAGTTTGGCAGTGGCAGGTTAGACATGGAGAAGATTGTGAAAAAACTGAGGACCCTTCCAACTTAACTTAAGAATCCAACAGCACTTGAGCCAAGCTCTTCTTTACCATATGACTTTGACGCAGCCGGTAGGAGAGGCCACGGTTTATGGCGGAGATGGTACTCGGAAAATTTTACGCTCGTCCCTTCCCTCCCGAGAACAAATTAAGCCGCTAATAAATCTTCTCACTCCCTAGTCCACCCTCCCACTGCATTGTTCCGCGGAGGAGCGCACATAGTGCGGTGCAGAAATGTGGTACACTTGTGGGGTACAAGCTATATTATTCGGTGTAGTGACAGCAGGTTGTTACAGTGGGATAAAAAAGGGCTCGTTGTTGGCATGTGTAGGAGGGCTCGTTGATCCTTTTCTGGGAGACTGATGGCAGACAAATCAGGGTTTCCCGTGTTTCACACACACACACACACACAAACACATGCGGTCGGCCAATAGTTGTGGGGATGAGCCGGTCAAAACCCTACATATTTGAATGGAATTGACATAAATTTAATTCCACATTCGGGAAATACGGCTTCACACTCGACCCTTTCTTATGCACATCCAGGTTCCTTTGACGGTGATGATCCAACCCACTCCTGAACCAACCTAAGTTCATGAGGATAAAATAATTTGAGGAGTCGTTCCGACGTATATATGCAGGATCACACAGCACATGTAGGTATATATATATCGAAAATCCTCGCACTGCACCACATCCACAACAAACTTCCTCCACACTCGGTTACTTATTCCTGACTGACGACGGCTGTGTGGGCCAAAAGGACGACGAGAGAGGCGAAAGGAATTAACCTGCACACACACACACACACAGCAGTACGGCTCTCTGTATATACGAGAGCGTGGATTACAGTCAGGTGTTTTTTCAACCTTTCATATCATCATCGTCAACCGCCGTGGTCTCAGCAGGCCGTAATATTTTGTCCTCATCCCCCCTGTATGCATATACTGTGCAGGCTTGTCTCTCTCTCTCTCTCTCTCCGGCTGAACGTGAAAAGTAATATGGACAAGACAAAATTGCACTTGTCCCTCTCAAGCCACCAAGGTATGTGCCTTAATAATCTTATCTTTTCACATGAGAGACGGACAGAGGGGGAAAAAAACTAAGAATACGTGCTTTTGTACAGCTTCCACACATGTACACACGGTCAGAGCTGTAACAGACGTTGTCCAGTACACAGCACGGAAGGCCAAGAGGCACGCGGGATTCAAACTGCTGGCAAAGTCTCCGCACCCAAAACCACCAATATAACCGACAACAGCAGCCCCGGTCCAAATGTCCACAGTAACATCCCCACCAAGTTTGTCCAACTCCACCACTAGTTTCTCAGCGCGGGCTAATTATTCCTCTTAACTCCCCCGTCCGAATGTCTCCGCGTTCACATGGAAGCTGCCATAATACAAACACTGACGAATCTCATGTTCGGAATGGCATGGGAAGTTGAAGTACCCGTCCGAGTACTCTCTAACTTGACAGTTGAGCAAATGAGTGTCAATATTATTTTTTGAGCGGAAGAAAAATAATAGATTTTCGCCAGCCCTGCGCTTGTAATCTTATTCACTTGGACAGGAGCAACACTGACGACGACAGAAGTAACAGACAAGGCTGAGCACCCGTGTTGTGGTCCTGGCCCTTCATCCCCATGATGATGATGGTGATGATGGTGATGATGATGATGAGTTTGATCGTGCTGAGTTGTCTTATACACACGAGGTAGTAGCAAGTACAAGTGGAAAGACTCGGCTTTATAATTTCATCGCGTGGTGGTTGCTCGTTGACTGACTGTTGAGCCGTTTAGCCGCGAAGCCATGGAACTTTGCTGATGGGACGAGTGGAAAAAAATGTTCCGTCTTCAAGAAGAGTTCCTTATTCACCAAAGAAACTGCTCGCTTCCATATAGACATTCACGTACATACGTACCGAACGCATCCACACACACAAACACACACACACACACACACATAACACTATACTGCTCACTCTCTCTTAACCTTCTGCTAGCACCACCGCGGCCAAGCCATGGGATTCCGTATGAGCATTACTACTTAGGAGCGTCTTCTGCGATAGCGGCCCTCTTCCAACACCCTCGTCGTCTCGTCGTCGTCGTCAGCAGCAGCAGCAGCAGCTCAGCAGTCCGCTGAAGAGCTCCTGCGTATGCATGTATCCGTGCGACATCCTTATCATGGTATTATATACACGCACACAGGTAGGAAGCCTTTGGAAGGCAAGTGCAATGTAAATAGGTTTATCGTTAGCTCGAAAAGTGTACGGGGTAGGAGCGTTTAAGGGTGGACAAAAAACTTGGAGGGAAGACGGTTGCCAGTTGTTTTTCACTGTACTGTACATGTTTCCACCACTGCATTCCCATCATCTTCCTTCAAGCTCCGTGTAGTCGTGCATATACGCAGAGTGGACACGGGGCTGAAAGCTCACGTCTATTCAACCGTCTTCATACACACACACACACACACACACACACACACACACACACACACACACACACACACACACCAGCGGCAGCAGCATCTTTTTCTCGACGTCCGTTACACAGATCATTTGGAAGGACCGCTCTGACTGGGCCAGATGGACCGTGTGCGACTATGTATATAATATATACACATAATATACACAGAATTTTATATACCGCTACGTCTGTCTTAAGCTTTGAACCTGACTTGCTGTTGAGTATCAAGCCTTGCTCTTAGAAGCAGGGGTTTACTCGTATCAACTTACATTTGCTTATTCGTATACAGTACAGGTTCCTTTGTAGTGTGTCTGCGTCTGTGTGTGTTACAGTGCCTAACCTTTTGCATTGTCATCTGGGGGAAGGAAACTGCTGTGTGTGTATGTGTGTGCGTGTGTGAGTGAGTGTGTGCGCGTTTGCGTGTGCCCGTGTCCGCCTGTGTTTGGGTACGAATGTTGTTTATATGCGTGTGTGCATCTCTGCCCCCTACATGTTCAAGTTTAGCCTTAAAAACATTGAATTATTCTCAATGACGATGCATGTAGTGGTTGGTCCAGTCGTCGTTGTGGCAGTGTGTAGCGGGTGTGTGTGTGTGTGTGTGTTTGCTTCTAGTGAGCTCAGCTGGGCGCAGAAGATTTGTTTGTAGGGGATTGACGTGTGTTCATGAGTGAGTGCGATCGGAGGAGCTTTGATTGAGGGATAGAGTGTGGATGAAGGTTAAGCTTTAGCGCGTATTATAACTCCTTTAGGGTAGTTGTTAAGCTGGTTGTTGGGTTCTGGATGGATTATATTATTAACAACATTATCGTTCCCATATAAGCCCGAGTTTTGACCGTGGTGGTGCGTGTGCTTAGTCAGATTGTGAATTGTTATTGCTCCCATGATATTTAATCAGCATATGATCGCATATAAGCTCTGTCGCCGTACCTCTCATCCGGCTTAGTTAGCGCATAAGGTAGAAGTACTGCGTATATCCCTGAATATCTGCACTATCAGTCAACAAAAGTCCGAGAGTGAGTGAGAGAGAGAGAGAGAGAGAGAGGAGGAAGAGACTGCGAAGGACCGGATTGATGACGCCACGCCAAGGCTACGAGCATAGTTATTGAAGACTATAGGCAAAGCCCCTAGTGTTCAGCCCATTGGACAGAGAGGGTTGAGCAGCTAAGGTTGGGCTTTTGAGGATGACCCAGTTCGACGACCTCCTGGGAAAAAATAACGGTCAGGGCTGATTGAACACCCCAACTTATATGCAGCGCATGTGGGACGCAGGTATAGTGGTAGTAGTTAGTAGAAACGGCGGTGATATCCAATATCCTATGTTCTCAATGTGTATTTAATAAGCGGGGTTGTTAAAGTGAGCACGATCGAGCTGTGCTCCGGCCTGATACGGAGTGATTGAAAACATAGTCATTATTGCGAACAGATCATACTGGCTGAGTAACTTTTTGAGCATCCATGCCATCATAACTTTACCTTTTCACAAAAATCTGTAGATCTTGTCAGGGAAGAACTAATAGCGGATTTTCTTCAATGCCGAATGAATTTATTTTCAGAGCAACTACCAGCCCGCCTTCGCCTGGTTCACATTCACATTTACAATACGCTTTGGAACTACTTAAAGTATGTTGTACTGACTCTCAGCCGGAATAGGAAATCTACCTAAACGTTTATTTGCCACACACATCATCCCCCTCTGGATCTTTCAAAATAGCCCCGCTAAATCCTTCCACCATTTCACTCAGCCCAATCCCCCTGCCACGAGGTAGTTGCTACTTGCCCAAAAGATCACACACCTGTCCAGCCAGCCGCATCTTGACATTGTTGTGTGCCGACGGGACGGCGTGGAGTTGAGAACTCGGAACTAACCTGTGAGTAGCATACGAACTCTGTTCGAGTGTATATTTTACGTGTCACGTAGGATGTAGCCAGTTTCACTCTTGAGAGACACACCACTGACGGGGGAAGGGATGCAAGGGACTTTGGTCCCAGCACCCATATATGCCCCGTCTTCTGAGCGCAAATAAGCCGAGAGTCTCAAACACACAACAAACAGACAAACACCCCGCACAATGTAACATAGTACATTCACAGACATACACACACACACACAAATACAAGAAATAATAAACAAGGCAGGCAAAAAGTCATACTGTATTCAAGGCATGCAAATCCACACGGCTTCCTCCAGCGGCGCTGGCTCAGCGTGGTGTAGAACGACTTACAGAATACCTTCGGGCTCATTATTATTGTTCTCATTGTATTCTGACTCCAATTGTGGCATTCGTATGAAATGATATGAGAAATGGCTTTTAGCTCCGAGAGGAGTGTATACAGAGGGTGAGTGGTTACGAAGTAGCGCATACATCTGCATCTTTCTGTTTTGTGACTATACGTCAAATAGTGTTTGTGTGTGTGTGTGTGTGTGTGTGTGTACGCCTTCACGTCGTTGTGGTGGAAGTTGAGAAACGTGGGGCTTGCTTTAAAATCCACTCCGTTTTATTTTTCAATTAGCCTTGGCCAAGAATGGAACCGGCTAATTTCCCGATTGTCCTGTAGCCTCAATTAAATGTAGCAGTGAATAGGGACGGAGACCTGAGAGGAGACTCCAATGTCTCTCACAAACTTGTTTAATTGTCATCGTCAACGCTTCCCTATCATACGGCATTAACCACATGATGAGCGGGGCGACTTTGGTCAAAGCATAAATGAATCCCCTCCACATACGCTCTCCTCTCTTCTCAATTCTATCACTTACTGTCCTAATGCTATCTCGTTTGAATGTCCTCCAAATTATTAATAATCAAGACTGCTGAGAGCAGGTTTGTGCCCAACAGCTTATAATTTTGTAAAGGGAGGATCATTCAAATGAAAATAAAAGATAGTTGAGGGGAGGATTAAAAAATGTTTACTTAGAGAGAGAGAGAGAGAGAGAGAGAGAGAGAGAGAGACTCTAAATTTACAAAGAAACGCATGTGACCTCCCTCCGTCGTCGTACATTCTCGAACTGAATGAGAGGGGTGAAAAGTCAAACTTAAGGAAGGTCGGTCAAAATACACACGGTAATGATGACGGGGAGTGAACATGCAGAAACTGCTCTCGACTCCAACCCCATGAGTTACGACGGGCTGGGAGGGATATTTCTGTGCGTAATTTAAATAGTAAATATGCACATGCTATCGCGGATGGCCATTCCCATTCCTACCAAGTTATGATAATGCGCAAGTGCCATTCAGACGGTTGCTCACCGGGCTGCTGTCATGGAATGTACTGTATTCAAGTACAAACACACGCACACACTACTACTGCTGCTCTCATGTCCGCGATGCATTCGTGCTCTATAGAGTGATGTGATCCTACAGTAGCTGGGGATGGAACCTTATCCGCATTAAACTTGAATGCCTATTTCCACTCCTTGGCTCTTACCTGTCCATTATAAATGGTTCAAACTGCTGCATCTTGCTCGGAGATGCAAAGGCAGTAGGAGGGAGGAGCACGGGAGAGACTCTAGGGCTCTTCTCCTTGTCTGCACATTATTACCTGCTCCATGTGACCATATGTTTTGGGATGGTAGTTGGAGTTAAATGAAGGGAACTTGCTGTGTTTTAATGTGCACATTCGATTCCTTTGTTTCAGCAGTGGAGAGATACGTAGGCTCGTACAGAAGAATCCATGACCACTATGAATATATGAGATTGAAACGGCATCCTCCTCTTGCTTTTGGTCCTCACTGTCTAAAGGTTCAAGCTTCTTCTTCTTCTTCTTCTTCTTCTTCATCTTCCTCGTCGTCGCCTTCATGCTAAACTTCTCGTACGGCGTAGCAAAGTTCTTGGCCGGAGGATTAATGGAATTGCTGGGGCCATTACGCCGGCCACGGTACATATTTGCCGTCCACTCATCGTCCTCAAGGTGTGTACAGTATTTATTAGCAAGAAGTTGCGGAGAACCATCCAGAGGCTACGAGCTCATCGCCCAGACAATTCAAAAGTGATCTGATGTGAACGGTCGGCTGGGTATACGTGTGTTTTCCCTTTGTATGAGAGTATACGTGCACGTGTGTGAGCGAAGGTGTCCGTATACAGTCCATGTCAGTACTACTTGTGTGAGAAAATCGGCGACTGTCTTTTCTCCACTACTGCTACAGTATCCTCATATCATCATCATCATCATCATCTTCCAGTCGTCATCATCAGCAGCCGCACAATGAACACATTGTAATGGCACGACGCACCCAATGTGTATACATACGCGAATAAAACTGACTTATAATTGTGCGCGTACTCACATATGCTACCACTTGGAA
>VYYI01004493.1:0-10359 GCA_021029175.1 Bilobella aurantiaca
TTCATCTCTCTCGCATCCTCTCTCCAAAAGATTTTCTTTGCGCAAGCATCAAAGGCAAGTACCTTCTCACCAATATTTCCACCGTCCTTGAAAAGAACGCATGATTAGAAAAAAAATACACTTTCGCTATTAATTTATTAAGAGATTTCTCTATTCGACCCATGTCTTCAAAATTTTGAAAACAACCAGAAGCCCCTATCCAATTGACATAAAATAATAATCGGTTGTAACTTCATAATTGAATCTATTCCTTTCAGAAAGGAGCATTTTGAGCCTTTTGATGAGATTGCCTTTTAATACTTTAATGATTTGGAATAAAATTAAAAAAAAATCGTTCTATTTTCTAATGAAATCTCGCCACTAATTGCTTTCATTTGGAGAAAACACATCACTTGATACTAAACCATTAGAGCAGGTATTTTCAGAACAGGAATCTTTTTTAAACAAGCTACTTCAATGACATTGGAATTTTCCAATGTGAATAAAGTAAAAACATGTTAGAATTATGCTGTTTATGCGATTAAAACTATTTACTTAAAAATTAATCAAACAATAGATGTGAGAAAACTATTACACTAACTAGAAACAGATACAAAAAAAATCTGTAAAAGCTCAGAAACTCCAGCAGACCCAAGTTGGTTGATTTATGATGAGTAGAAAGTAAAGGTTTTGAGTTTCCTTATTTTCAATTTTTGTAAAGTGAAAGCTGTGTGAGAGAAAGAGAAATGTGCTTTCTTTTCTCGGTGCTTGGCCATCCGAAGAGGGGCTGTTTTCGGTAAAAGGTGTAAGTTAAAATTTTATTGGTTGCAACCGCTACTTCCATTCGAAGCCGTGTGAGTGGCTGGAAGGGAAGCGGGATCCTTTGAACTTTTTTATTTCGTATCCAAGGGCCTCTTCGGTGGTTGAGCTCCAGTTCTGTTTGACATAATGATGGACCGATTCAATCTCCGTCCGTCTTTCCACCCAAGCCTCTTCTCGTACTTATTTTCAATTTTTGTAAAGTGAAAGCTGTGTGAGAGAAAGAGAAATGTGCTTTCTTTTCTCGGTGCTTGGCCATCCGAAGAGGGGCTGTTTTTGGTAAAAGGTGAAAGTTAAAATTTTATTGGTTGCAACCGCTACTTCTATTCGAGGCAGCGTGAGTGGCTGGAAGGGAAGCGGGATCCTTTGAACTTTTTATTTCGTATCCAAGGGCCTCTTCGGTGGTTGAGCTCCAGTTCTGTTTGACATAATGATGGACCGATTCAATCTCCGTCCGTCTTTCCACCCAAGCCTCTTCTCGTCCAGAGCCAAGCTCAAAACGATTCTTACTATTTACGGAATCGACGGAGAACGTGAGAATGACTAGTACTATAAGGGTCGATCGGAACTCGCAAAGTAAAAGTTTCACTTTCCTTCTCAAGCGCTTTGTAACTTGTCTGAGATGTTGAAAGGCGCTAAGGGGCGGGAAGGGCCTCTATCGATGGGTGGGCCTGACCTGGGCCCAGCGAATAAATTGAATGTGGGTCAGAGCGGTGGTTCGTGGTGGGATGAATGATGAAACGAGGTTTTCAAATAGATTTTTCACCTTTGACAGGCCCCACTCAAAAGACAAACTGGAGGGAGACTGACAAGAAGGGAAAGCAAATGCACTTTCTAAAAGCAACTTCCATCTTCCATTTACTTTGGCAGCCCTATCTCCTTCCATCGCTACCTTCCCCCAACCTTTTCAAAATAATTAACGGTCTCCATTCAGTCCATTCTCCTTAAGAGCCTTTGGGAGAAAGGAAAAAATTCTAAAGGAAAGTGGCAAGTGTCGAAGGTTGAGGCTCTTCGTGAAAGCAAAATTTAAGAGACTTGAAAACCTACAATAAGTAATTGGAAGGTGCGGAAATGCTGACAGTGGTTTAGTTCGACTGAAACGTTGCGGTTGCAGAGTTGGCTTTTAAAAATTGATGATTTAGTGTGGGCTTTCCTAAAGCCATTTTCTCCTGTTTGTGGACTTTTCAATTCCATACTGTTATACAAATTTCATAACTTTCATACATATTTCATAATTTCATGGTTTGAAACAAATTTCATAATTTCTTACTCTAATACAACATTCGTAATTTAATACAAAGAAGTATTTAAGTTCTGAATAAATTTCATTTACTTCACCTAGATCATTTAACTCCTAAATATTCAATAACATTATTAATTTACTTATTTATTACTTTTAAAAGTATAATGGCTTCTGGAAACCAAAAAATTCTGTCCTGAAAAACCCTGATTGAGTACTTTTTTTGAATTAGTACTATTTCTTTTATGTTAGTTACTGTTATAATTATAAGGTAATATCTGGTTTCTTTACAAAAAAAAAATAAGAAAGCGAAGTGGGAAACAAAACTTTCTCCTTCGTGCACCGTATTTGTATGGTAACAAACCACAGAAGCTTTTGTGCACTGCGTGTATTCTGTTCGTAAGGATAATTGAACAATGCCCCTTCCTGCCGCGTTTCCATTACACTTAATTAGAATCATGACTTGGATCAATTACTGTCAACCCATTTGTAGGAGGTAATTCCTAACAACAACGAACTGGATCTTTCTACAGTTTTCCTTTTTAATTTGGTTTAGCACGGAAGCTTTCACTCCTTTGAATCTTTTGAATGTTATTTATTTAAAACTTCAAAAAAAAACAAAATTCAAGTCTCACTGGACGGATGCGTTTTAATGATGAGTAGCAAGTGTCCAGGGATGATGGATGTTTTGTCATCAGAAGAATGGATAATGGTGCTTGGTGAAAGTTCTCGTCAAAATGCTGATGTATGCCCAAGATCGCATAATACAAAATTGGAAATTGCCTTTTGAAATTTTGAAAAAGTACAAAAAGAAGAAGAGAAAGTTGACCTTGCCGGAGGGTCACGGATGACAGCATGTTGTTGTGATGTTTCCGCCAAAGGATGGAAAGTGTGTCCAAGAATGTTGGGTGAAGTGGATGTAGGAATGGTGGTGAAAGTGTAGCTGGAGGGGAAGTTGGTGCATAAATTATGAGTGGTGTCCCTGTTCAGGGTCTGCTTTCCATGTGAGGAACAAGGGCCCTCCGAAGTGTCTTTGCATGATTTGAAGGGCAGACGGAGAGAAAGTGGGAATGCTCTCAATAGCACACTTTCTTTCTGTCTCTGAAATTCAATTTAGTGAGAAAGGATGATGGAAGAAGCTTCCTGCTAAATTGGTTTTTGCAATTACTTTCACATGGGGCCAGATGACAAATCTCCAGTGATCTCATCTGGCTTCCCGACCTTCAATCCTTCAATCAAAGTAAAAATGCAGTGCAATAAATTTTACAAACATGTTTTTGGATTTAAAAAAGTAATTGATGCTCGAAAAAAGGCAAAGTGATTTTTTAAAATTTAATTAAAGAAGTTGTCACTTATGGTAATGAAAATAGTTCTTCTTTCATTTACTTGGGAAGCAATATGGATTCCATGCCAAACCGGCTAAAGTAAAAAGGGCCACAAAAGTAAAGGTCATAAAGGCTCCTTATACAAGAAGCTCATTTGTAGCAAAATCACTTTTGGATTAAAATAAAGTATGCTCAAAACGAATTTGAAAGAATTTTGTTTGCGGAAATTAGAAAAAAAAAGTTATTAAAGAGATACTATGAATAATGCCCTCCATGCTTCGCTCGTCAGGTACAATAAATAAACCCAATGCTACATGCAACGAGAACTAGTCACTGAATGAACGATTAACAGGATGTAGTCAAAGTATTTTCTGTGAGTAAACAGTGGAAGTGGACATATACGCAGCCTCTACTTTACAACCATTAGGAAATGTATACTGCAAAATAACGGTATGAATATTATAAATAAATTTGTTCTGCATTGGCTATTGACTTGTAAGAATATTTGTAGGACTTATTGCATTTGGTACTTATTGACTTTGGACATTTTTGTTTGTGGCATTTTTTGTGGCCCTTATTATTTTGTTTTTTTGGTGTGCGTTGGAGCCAACTTTTAATATTCGTTTCATCTTTTACTATTTTAGCAAAGTCTCAAATTTAATTGTAATGCTGCTAAAGGTCAGTTTATAAACAGTGTTAATAGAAAATTCAATTTGTACATAATTTTAAAAGTAGATTTCTGGTAACGTTTGTCAATTGTGCTTAAAATTGGTAATGCTTAAATTTCAAAGTTTTGTTGGGAGCGGTTGAGGGGGAAAATTTGAATTGCATGTTTGAACTTGGGGAGACTCAAAACAAACCAAAAGTGAAACTTACTTTCACTTCCTATTTTATTCTGTTATCATTTACAATAATCTGCTGTGTTTTGTCTTGTTTTCCTGGAATTTATTTAATTACTAACTAAGAGGCAATGGATTTTAGGAACTGTTAAGTGAGTGCTAGAACGACGATTAATCTCGCCAAGGTGTCACACAGGAGGCGACGGTAGAAGGTGATCAGGATTATCCAATAGGCCTTTGATCAATCGTTTCGAATCTGATTGATTGATGTGAGCCGAGTCATAATCTTCCTGGAATGTAAATATTGACTGTTCCGTTACACCGTCATCATCCTCCGCTAAATATTCAGGTTCTTTGACTAGATGCAGTGAAAACAGCTGTGTTGGATTAATAAACACCTGTTTCAGGGGACTAGTTAGCCCAGAAAGCATCCTGTTCCAGTATATCGACCGTTTTTATGAGCCGTGTTGAAGAAGGCTGTCTTTGGACTAGCCAAAAGTGAATTGTTTGTAAACGAAGGTGCTCTAGAAGTGTCACTGTATGAATGACACTGCTTGTCCTTCTGTCGCGGGAAGGACTACCACATTTACACATTCCATTAATCATCCATCCGTCCCAAAGGAGAGGTTAACGAGTATTTAATTAGCTGAAGCAAACTGCTCTCTCACCTAAACTCAGCTGTATCGCAATGCAAGTCCGGCCAATCCCATACCTCAGGGTATTGGTGGTGCTATAGACTTGTGTGAAGACCTTCATTAGCACTCAAGTGATAGTAAATACAAAACAACTAATTAGAAAAACTCAACTGATCTTTCTCCGAGTGATTAGTTTAAATATACTCCAGCCGGTAGTTCAGAACCCGTGTTGAAATTTTATATTTAAAAGCCAAGAAGCGTCACACCATTCCATCACAAAAAAAACGGTAACTCATTTATTCTTCACAATCATGTTCTCTATACTCAATCAGTAATACTCGTTAACTGTCATATTAATATATTTAAGTTAGTTATTCCTGTGCAAAATGTAGGAACGAAAGGGTACTCGTGTGTCCTAGACGGCAAATTAAATTAAAATCGTCAGAACAAATTTCAGCAATTAGTTTTTGATATTTTCCATATCCTGTTGAATCCACTGGCTCCGCTTAGTTGAATTACAGATGCAGATTGATTCAATAAATGTAATCGGATTTGGCTTTGTTTTGTGTCCTTTCCAGCTTTATCTTTTTGACAGGGCAGTGCATTGGACAATTTTGGCTTTGTATGGCTAGAAGATCAAAGATTCTGTTTTGCTGATTTTTTTTTCTGTATCTCTACGATATTACATCAACTGAAAAGGGTTTGGATTTTCTTTCTATTAACCCAAATTTCCGTTAGATTATAATTGAGCCATACTATTGTCATTAAAGTCTAGTGTGCATGTGTCGTATCCGTTCATATAGCATTGTGCGTCATTTTGAAAGGTGTCGAGAATTTTGAATCCCTGTTTATTCATTGAACTGCAACTTGCTAACTGCATTTGAATTAATAATTTGACGATGAGAATTTAGCATAGCAACCAGTGGGCCTTACCAACCGATTCCTTGAACCCGTAACTCATTGATCCCACACAAGACACAAATAAAGAAGGTTTTTGACAGGTTCAGGAAATTGTAAATTGAGACTTAATACACGTGGATTGAGTTACATTAAGTTAAAGGAAGCTTAGGCTTAGGATTTGACAAGTATAATTTTGTTTAGTTTGGTGCTTGTAGTGGGCTCAAAAAATTCAAAGTAGGTTAGATACTCCTCATCTTCCTATTTTTATCCCTCTAAAACCATTGCTTTGCGTTCAATTTATCATTGGGTAGTCGCAGTGGCAGGAAACGTGTAGAAGTTGCAAATCTACTGGGTTGATTCACCACATTTTGACGAAAATCCTTTACGATCTCAAAGTGTTGTATTGTATTCTTTTAAGCTTGTTGTTCTGCACTGCTAAATTTACTTGGCTAAAACTTAATAGATTGCTGCACGGTAAGCACAGTTACAATTACACTTAAGAAATTCAACCCTTGTTTTACATTTTAGGACGCAACTTCCATCGTAATCGTATTTGTGTAGCTTTAAATCTTCAGCTCTGCCTCGCATCTTTCTTCATCATCATCATCTTCCTTCAGTTGTCCATTTAGAACAAATTCCATGCTGTCTGCTACTGCTCATTTCCCTGCCCTGCGCTGTTTCTTTAAAAAAAACTTAACTTTCTGGTTTGGTGTTTAACTCTCTGACAACAAAAAACATTGTTGAACATCATCGTTCCAAGATTGGTCCCAATTAGTCATTCTTTGCGTGCTACTTCTTCAGTCTCAGCTTTTATGAGTTTCCAGAGGGTCCAGTCAAACTTTTTCTAGGTTTCAAAGTCATTGCGAATTGCAGTAATTTTGTAAGGGAAGTACTGCTACTGCTGCTGCTAGTAGTTGTCAACTACTCATTTTTTATATTTTGATTGTAAGGAAATGAAGTAATCTTATTTGAGTAAACTAAGAACAAAACTGGAAACTCAAAACTGATTGCCTACAAGTTTGCACTCGTTTTTACAAGTGACGTTAATTATGAATTTAAGTGTAGAATACCAAATCGATTGAATGAAGTCTGGAGTTGCCATGTATTATTTTAACCTTTACGCCTCCCTGGAGTTTCAGGAAGTGGAGGCTTGGCAGTGAAAAAACAGAGTGGAAAAAGGTACTTAGGCGAAGGGATTATTCTGATTTAAGTCTTTAATGGATCTAGGCCAGAGGAAATCAATATGCATTTAATTATACCGCAAATCTCAAAAGTCAGAAGCCTATTTCCGGTGTACGTCTGTCTGTTCCCTAGATTGCCTACGTTACACAAAAAACGTTAAGTGCTCTTTGCCATCTATTCATGTATCAGTAGCTTTTGCATCAATCAAGAAATCTTTTAATTGCCTTCCACGTTCATTTGAAAAAAACAACAACAATGTTTGAAACAAAACTGCGTCGTCTATCAGTAGCTATAATTTCGATTTTCGTAATACCCGCGATTTGTGCACTACAGTATTTAACAATACTTCTCCACTTTTTAAGGTTTTGATTTTACTCATACTGTGAGCTCGTTTCATTCGAAAGTGATTGAAAGGCTCCTCCATCTTCATCAGCTTAAAGTTATGGATTTCGATATTGGAGGAACATTTCAGAAAAGGAATGTCAGGCTAGTAGAGGACTGCCGGTTGACATAGGAATTTTTGGGATCTGAAAAGTAGTTGTAGAAAGTTATAGGAATGGACTCATGTCAAAGAGGAGAAAAGTTAATGTTAAAACGGACAAAAGGGGGAACGAAAGAAGAAAGTTGATCTGGTTTTAAGTGGCTCCATATTTGAAGGCGAGGTTACATCTCATTAATCATTCTACTCGTTCTAAAGTGTATGGACAAAGTTGAAGGAGTCGTATTCTTCTTGGACTAATCCATTCCTTATTCTTATTCCTATTTCTTACGTATCCATATTCACTTTCCTTTCCTATTCTTTAGTGCCAGTTCACTCAAGGGTTAGCGACGTGCTGTGTCTCATGTACAGACTTAAGAACTCAAAATGTATTAATTTCCTTTAACTTAACCCCTTGATCTTCACTGTTAATTCTGGAAAATGAAGATAGTAAGAGACGAGTAATAAATTAAGGATTGTTGAAAAGAGAAAGTGTAATTAATTTTAGATTAAAATGAATTTCCACCAGTGGGCAAGAATGGAATGATTAATTTAATTTTGTCTGTTTGAATTTCAGAAAGAGAAGGAATTATGAGGAACTAGGAGTGGAGTATTTTCATCAAAATAGGATTCATCACAGCGCGAAGAGGTAAAAAAAAGTTTAAGAAAATGGAAGCTGAGGAGTTAACTGTACTATTTGATTACGAGTACGACTATAAGGAGAAGAAGATTGCAATTAATAGAGATGAAAGATTGAAATTACTTCAAAGAACAAATCAACATTGGTGAGAACAAACAACACGATATATTGGAAAAACGAGGAAAATATAATTTCAGTATTCATGCATTTAAAAATAATAATATTGAATATTGATGACAATGTGTGCATGCGTGTTATTTTGTTTTCCCAAGGTGGAAGGTTGTCCGTCCTGGAGTTAACAAAGCCTTCTTTGTACCTGCCCAATATGTAGAAGTAGCCAAGAAACGTCAATCTACGCCAACTACTGCTAAGGAAACAAAAAAAGATGGGAACGAGGATGAAAAAGGACTTGAACGTGTCAATAATTCACCCTCGTCCTCTCCAGAAAGTAGCAATTGTCTTCAAAAACAGAACGTTTGTACAACTGCCTCTAACTCAAATTCTGTGAGAATGAAACGTGGAGATTCGACGCGGGCCAGTAAGAAGGCGATGAGAGTTAAAAATTGGTCAGCAAGCCTGGAGGAATTATCTAAACAAATCAAATTTCCGGGAATTAATAGCGACTGTGCCGAGTCTGTGATGAATTTAAGCTGCTGTACAACGTTGGTAACGCCAGTTGGAAGCTTGTCACCTGCACCAACCCAAATCCCGTCACCTGCGGGTGAAAATCCGAAGAAGTGTAAACCAGTGCCCCTGCCAAGAAAAAGTGTAAGTGAGGGTGGGTCGGAGGTCGTGACTCCAATGACTCCAAAACCCGTCCCAAAGGTAAGAACGAGCAAATGGGTAACTTCAGACGGTGGGAGTTCAGGCAATAAATCTACGAGTGGAGGTTCAAGTGAAGTGCTCACGGCGACATCAAGTGAGGAGCTCCTTCTTGGTCATGTGCCGGGCGACCATGATGGCGGCACTTTAGTATCACCCGGAGGACATCATTACGGAAAGGTAAGGCAAGAGACGCTGTTTGGCGGGTATAAGGGTTGATTTCGTTGACGCTTGTTTTAGAGCTCAGGCACTAGTACCTGCCTTCCCATCATAAAGATAAAATAGAGGAAATCAGGAGACATAAAAGGCTTTTCTTTTCTTGATTTTGATGGTGAATCGTCTACTCTAGGAAGGAATAGACAGGGACTTAAGAGCTGATATTGCTGAAAAGATGAAAGAGAATGAAGAAAAGGACGAAAATTGTTTCTATTTTAGAAGTTCGCGGGTTTCCTTCTTCAATTTTTATATAGTGTTTGTAGGAATTCTGAAACCTGAGACAGAATTTTTCTTGCCTTCCTAGTATTCGGCATCAGCATCTTCTTTCGATTTTGATATTTCTCAGCGTTTCTTTTCTTACTTCGTTTTTGCTGGGGGTGTTCCGTAGGGAATTTCTGTTATTAGATTAACGATTGTTTTTACAAGAGCCGAAAATCGAAAAGTACCTTCGTGCGTTCGTCTTTTCTTTTTAATTTTCATAGAGAAAGGTGTTCCCGGAACATTTGTTTTATGGAAGACTTTATGTTTTCATTCGTGTTTGTCTCAACAATGTCGAATAAGAATGAGCTGTGCCACTGCTGAAGTAATAGGAATAGTGAATCCACTAGTAGCGGACAATAGATGACTTTAAGGTTGTTGTATTTTTTGTAGGAATTCAAATGGAAAATCCTTTGCTTTGGTTAAAATTCAAATATTGTTAGGGCAGTATTTCTTTCGTTTAGCCTCAGGGACTAGATTTATGTGTACGCAAACTTTTAAGAGAGAAAAGAGAAAGTGCGGAGGAGGGAGAAGGGCTTCTCCGCTGAGCTTTCCCTTGAAAGAATTCCCTCATATTTCACTATGCTAATTAACCTAATGGCTTTTCTTTTCTACTAAAACTCAGGCTAGTAGACTTCCTTCAAATCTTGTTCTGAATTCAACGTCGTGCTCGGCAGATTTGGTTGAGAAAACAGGATTCAGAGAGAGAGATATAAGATTTGAAATTAGAAAGATAGAAAGAAAGCCAACAAGACAAGAGGGACTTCTTATAGGCTTAAAAGTTTTCAATCTGAATCTAAAATTTAATTCCAATTCTAGTCAAAACAAGGTAAAGTAAGGTAAGTAAAGTAATATGTAATTTTGTACATAATAATAAACCGTTGCAAACGCACGTAACGTAAGTAGCGTATTGAACTGATGCCAAGAAACTCGACAAATAAGACCCCGAAAACGCCGAGTTTTCAACGAAAACAAATTTTCGGGTTTTGGCGGTCATTTTCGGGTTTAACGCACTGCGGAGAAAGG
>VYYI01004494.1:0-10358 GCA_021029175.1 Bilobella aurantiaca
GTTTTGCATGAAACGAAAAGTTATGATGGTCCTGATGACCTTGAACGTCTTGTATAATTGAAACTGGCCTACTTCCGCTACTGGTTGACCGTTTTACCACTGTTTATTACTATTGTAAGTGATTTCGCCGTGAGAGTCTCTTTCTATTTTGCCAATTCCAATTTCCATTCCGTGCTCTTTTCTAAGTTTTAAAAAAGTGTTACTTTGAGCGTTGACTCGGTTGAGTTTACTTTTACGCACGTATGCAGTAATTGTAGTTTGTTCTCCTGTCCATACATTTACATCCCCTATAAGAATTATGTTTGAATACTTGGCGGCGTATTGGTGTACTTCTTCGAACAGTCGCCCCAGCTTAGAATAGTATTATTGGATAGGATGGTAAAATTATAACAGTTAGTAACTGAGGTCTCAGCAGGCAAACTCACAAGGCACTATCTTGAATTTCAAAAATATTTATGATAATGTTTAAATATAGATATGTACTAACGTAAATTTTTGTTGACAATGCAGTTTTGCCGTTAAATTATCACAGGATAGAAAATTAGCTATTTGACGTTTATAAGAATGGCCATAGATTCTGTCTGTCAAACGTAGATAAATGCTTGCAATGGGAGTTTTTTTAATTATCTCGAGGCCCAAAGGAAAAAATATTCAGTAGTTTGTTTACGTATTCTCTCAATGCGCAGTATAATCGTAAAGAAACTATCATAGAATACTCCGACGCAATAAAAATGGAAATGGGAAAGTGTTTACAGATACACTTTTAGGCGAACCGTGGAATATGTGCTCCCAATCTCAGGCTAGCAAGTGGAAAGATCAATAATCCAGACTACAACAACTTAGACTGGCTGTTAATGATAATATGAGCTGAGGATTAAACACAATTTGAAAATAATCCAAAACACATTCAAGGGTAAAATTGGTCTGGTTATTTACAATATTAGAGTTTGAAGTATTGTATTATTTATTACTCTACGGCTTGCCGTTGTTATTTCTGAATGTACCTGATACCTGATCCATAATTCGTTGCTAATGATGGATTCAAAGCCGTAGAGTGTCCAATAATACTTCTTGTTTAATCTCACTTTAAACTATTATTTGATTTATTAAATTGAGTACTCATAATCATAATATAATCAATATAATAAACATATCATAATTATATTTGAAATTTATTGCTAACTTTGTTATTTTATTGTTTGTTTTTATGTATGTCTGATCGGTAGGCAGAAGTGGGAGTTTTATATGATATTTGTTATTGACGTTATGTAAAGTTAAAGTATTTAAATTGTGCGTCTCCTAAATGTAATAAACTTAAACAAATGTTATTTTTGAGAAGGAAAAATCTAAGAAATTGTATTAAATTGCATTATTCCACACCGTGTCGTATCAATTTCCTCATATTATGTTGAATTTTTAAACATCAATCCATCAATCAAGGTTATTTGATGTACAAGGTTAAACCACTCTTAGTATAAAAATTCAAAATTACAGTTGACAGTCAAAGTTAACGTTAAAAGTTTAAGAATTGGTAATTAATAGTAGAGAGAAAATAATCCGAATTATTATTTCTCTGTCAGGACAGAGAAATAATAACCTAAACCTGTCCGCTTTTTCTAATAAAACCTATTAATCTGTTTCAGGTCCATGTTACCTAAATAGCTTATAAATTTAACGCTGCGAGAGGAAAATATTCTTGTTCAAGAAAGAAAGTTTGTGATTGTTTTGCAACCACAACTATCACATTTCCACCAATTTAAGAAGCTTTTGAATTGCTTGCACCAATTGCAGCTACAATCTGAGTCATCCTTAAATGAAGCTTTACTCATGCAATCATAAGCTACTCATACGAGTATTTTGTCTTTAACCTTTGATTTCTCTTAATAGCTTGCACCACTGGTTGTAGTACAATCCTCTAACCGCGTATTTGATAGGTGGGGTACCGGTTTGGATTTTGGCAAAGTACAGGGTGTTCGATGAAGGACGGATATTTTATTTCGTAATCTCCCTTAGAAACGGCAAATTTTTAGAACCTGATGCCGACTCTTGTGCGGTAACCTTTAAATTTCTAGTTCAATACAGCATTAAGTTGAAAGTTAAAAAAAACCTAAACTTTGCTGAGACGTATAATTAACACTTCAAATGGGATGTAGATTTTTAGTGACTTGGGCACCACCAAATTCCATACAAGTTTCGAGACGACCAGGTACTGAACGGCAGACTTTTTGAATTAGTTGTGGGCTCAATTTTGAAAACTCATCAGAAATGAAGAACTGCAGCTGAGCCATATTTTTCGGACGCCGAGCGTAGACTTTATCTTTGATGTAGCCCCATAGAAAGAAGTCACACGGTGTCAAGTCCGGTGACCTCGGTGGCCACTCAGTTTGGAAATATGGTGTACCTCTTCCTATCCATCTTTTCGGCAGCTCTCGATTTAAGAGAGCTCGTACACGTAGGGCAAAATGGGGTGGAGCCCCATCTTGCATGAAAAACGAATTCCGAAAATTTGGATAGGATTTGAATCTTGGGAGAAAATAGCCTTTCAACATTTCTTCATAATTTTCCCCCTTCACAGTACAGGGCTTAAAGGCTGGGCATTAAAGGTAGTATTGTCCGTTTTGTGGCGGATGATGAAAGAAAAATGGTCCAATAATAACGCTAGACGACATCGCCGCCCATACGCTCAAGCCTGGTGACTTGACATGTTTTTCCAGCTGCAATTTAGGAGTCTGTCCTTTTCTTCGCCAGTATACGCAATTGTGTCGGTTCACCGTACCATCCAACTTGAAAGTGGCTTCATCTGACCACCATATACGATCGACTAGCGTTGGATCCGCGTAAAATTTTTGGGTCATCTCGTGCGAATAATCGATTTTAAAAAAAGTAAAGTTAATTTAATGCCTTCCAAATCTAATTTTTTTTAGAGTTTTAAGTTTGTATACTCGCCTCAACATTGTTTCATCTTCAGTAAGTGCTTGAACGAGCCTAGGTATGTATGACTTGAAACTGAGCTTTTTGAGAATTCGATATGTCGAGTTATGGCGCAGTCCTAAGTGCTGTGAGATTCGGCGAGACGATAACGGATCCGCCGGATTATTGTTCAAATAATTCCTCACACTATTCATGTTTTGGACAGTGAGCGCAGTATTATTGCGATGGTACGGTCGGTTTTTGACACTTCCAGTTGCCCTGAATTTAGATGCGATGCGGCTAACGGTACTTTGAGATGGTACTGTCGTGTTGAATGGCCAATTACGGATAACTTTTCACTGATTTCTTGTTTTAGAATATTCTTCGCATATCCAAATTCGCTCATGCTGAGGTCTTTCCGGCATTTTCAAAACTTATCTAATTAATCTAATTAATGATTAATCGAATGATACTAAAGTTAATGAAAACACGATGAGTTTTAAACGTGAAAAGAAGGAAATGTTAATCTTGTTTTCAATTTTTTGCCGCCCAGTCTAAACCACTACGATGTGCCACTAGATGTCGGCACTAATAACAATCTCAATCCTGAAAATAAATAACGAATTTATCCGTCCTTCATCGAACACCCTGTACTTCTACGCCATTCACAAACAATTCAAGCGCAATTTGTGCATTCAATCTTGATACAGTTGTCGATGTAATTTTGTATTGGAATGTAAAAAACCTTTTTAAACGAAATATCTTGAAAACGTCAGTTTTTAATATTTAGATTAAAGACAAGGGTAATTGCCGTGAACGCCATCGTACATCATCGCTGATTTATACCGAGCATTTTTCAAGGAGTTATTATTTATTATTATTATGTTATTATTATCTTGGAGTTTTGATAAACACATATAAAATTACAATGAAGCAGTTTAGTGTAGTACTTTACTCTCTAGTACGACTTACAAGGGACAATGCCCTACTGTCGGTCGCCCCTGGCTACGTGAGGTAATTTGCCCTTAAATGTAGACCCTTCTGACCCATTTAGGGTAAGAAATTGTTTGCAAGACTCACAAACTTGTTTGGAGCGATTATTTTAAAATTTGATTTGTGGAAATTTTCGCAAGGGGGAACCATTGACAACAGCTCTTTTTACATGGAAAATCCCATAAGAATTTTCAGATTTTTTTTTTTAAAAAAAATCTAAATTAAATTAAATTTTAGATTTTTAACTTTTAGTTAAAGTAAAATTTACTAATTACAATTCGATTGAATTCAGCTATATTTTAAGGCCTAAAGTATTCTTTCTATTAATTCAAGTTGCAAAAAAAAACGGCGCAAACTGCAGTTCCCGGCAGAACAATAGCTTATAGAGCCCAATCTTGTTTTTTAAAACGAACTCTCTCTCCTGTCCATTTAAGTCAATTCTAAAGGCATTATAAAATATGGGCAAAACAATTTATAAATAATGGTACTTAATTCTGATGGGATTTTACATGTAAAAATTCAGTTTTTAATGGTCCCCCTTAGCAAAAATTTCAAAATTCAAAATTTTAAATCTTTGCACCAAACAAGTTTGTGAGTCTTGCAAACAATTCCTTACCCTAAATGGGTCAGAATGGTCTACACTTAAGGGCAAATTACCTCACGTAGCCAGGGGCGACCGACAGTAGGGTAGTGTCCCTTGTTAGAATTTCTGTTTTCTAGAAAATTCGTACATTTAAGAAAGTCTCTGTATACCGTAGCTGATTATTTCTGGAATTTAGGCCGTTCTAAGCAATCTAGTTTAAAGGCACAATATAATCGTATTTAAAAAAAAACACTTTTTGAAATAAAATTTTTTTAAAGTTGACAAGCAACAACGATAAGTTGGTATTTCATAGTTGTCTCAATTTGCTAAAACTTTTTTTTTTTAAATAAATTATAAAATTTATTTTGAATCATCGTAAAACTTTGTTTAAAATTTTAAGGATTTGTATTTTATTTACACACAACTAAACAATTAGTTTTCCGACTATCCATCGACAAAATTCTTGCTTGAAATCACCTTCCCACTATTTATGAAACGCTCTGTACTTTCTGAAAACGTAAGAAGGACACAGTTTTGGAGGAAAGAAGATCGCTGATTCTTTGTTTGCAGGTTCTACATGATGTGCTCAAGGAAGTTGGCGCTGATTTAAGGGCTGTAGCGAAAACGAAAATCAGCGATATCGCTCGCGGCGACTCCAAAGCGACGCTCACTCATAGCACTCTCTCGAAGGACAAAATGACAAATGGTACAATTTATTGAAAATTTTTCAAAAATTTTTGAAATAAAATTTACACAATTTGCCAAAGTTTAGAACAATTTGATTCTTAAGAAAACACTTCTTTTTTTTTCAAAAATTTTCAAAATTTTAGATGGACACAAGATTTTACGCGTTTCGAGCAAAATGTCCGAAGATATGCTGAATGCTACCAAGGACATTGCACTCGGATTTAGATGCCTTGCAACAATGAAAGGTTAAAAAATTAATTTTTATGCTATTTGTAACAAAGTGCTGTTTGTATGTACAGTGCATTTTTTAACCATCAAAGAGCCAAATGTAGACAAAGTAATATACAGAGCATTTTTTTAAACCATCCGTCGAGTTACAGTGAGGAAGAGGATAGAGGAATGAACTGAAATGGTTTATTATAGCGTCCTGAAACAGAATTTTTTTAATAAATGGCGTGGATGTGAAAGTCGAAAATTGCACCGTGGGTCGAAAAGTATAGAAATGTTGGCCAAAACTCAAGCCAACTTTTTAAAATGCTCTGTATAACCATGTTTACTAAGAAAAATGCTCTGTAGGAAACGGCAGTAACTCCTACTCCGACTCGTCTCTTGCGACAGAGGACGAAGACGAACTCACCGGCGTTGCGACAACTGTTCTGCGTAAAGATGGCTACGCAATTTCAAACATACGACATCCGAGAGAGACGCTCGTCGAGAGCTCTCTCCGCTTTCTACAACTCCTCTGTGAAAACCATAACTTGGAAATGCAGGTAAGAGCCCTTAATTTTCCAAAATATGAAAACGGGCCCTTAATTGCTTCAATTTGCTAATTGCCGCTTGACCTTTGACCTCAATTGAGCTAATTGACCTTTGACCTCTCTCAGCGCTTCCTGCGTCAGCAAGGGAACAAGTCTGCCTTTGACCTCGTGTCACAGACCCTCGTCTTCCTTGACTGTATCTTCGACTCGAACACGGGCAGTCCGGGCCTCATCGGCCTCCTTGTGGACGAACACAACATTTCCCTAATCAATCAGACCCTTAGGACCCTTACGGAGTTTTGTCAAGGGCCCTGTGTCGAAAATCAAAGTGCCCTTATTCTCCATGAGTCGAATGCCATTGACATCGTCACGACCTTCGTGGCCCATGACATCGTGCCCCTGTCCAAGCGGCGCATGGACTTGGTCATGGAACTCAAGAACCATGCAAGCAAACTCGTGCTTTCACTCATGGAGAGCAAGGACGGAATCGAGAAATTTGAGAATATTAGCAAAATGAACATAAGAAATATGGTAAGGGACACAAAAAATATACAGAGCGTTTTTTAAATGATCGACTGAAAATTTGCAAATTTATCTACATTCCCGCCGTACAAGAATTTTTCAGGTTTCACTCCCGTTATATTTTTTTAAATTTAGTTTAAGCGCTCATTCAGTCTTCATTTCGCCTTGTAATTTTACGATAGATGAAAAATGCACTGTATCAAAATTTTAAATCCAAGTGTTTTCCAAACAAAATTTTAAATCATTTTGGTAAGTGATTTTACGTCCTTTAATAATTTATCAGTTTTTTTTTTCGTTTTCTACGAATTTTATCAGATGTTAACTGCAGCCATAAGATTTATTTAGTTTCTTCATTCGGTACTTAAAGAACGCACTGTATAAAATCAAAATAAAATACAATTTTTGTACTTAGGATACTTCTTTGGAGCCATTTCAGAATGGTTTTAGTTTTTTTTTTTTTTTAATTTAAAAAAACGTAAAAAAAGACTTTTGTCACATTTTTTTCATATTGATTTTGTAGATTGAAATGATTGGTAAAGCTTACAGCTCCGACAGGGATCCCTACGTGGAGCAAATGCGTGGCAGTGCTGTGGTCGCCAAACAGGTAAAAAATTTCTTAATTAGATTTTGTTAATGAAAGTAAGTTAATTTAATGCTAATTAGGTCAAATTAATTAACAGGTGGGCCACGCTCTCTACATCCTGTGTCACCAATTAGGTCAACATGACAAAGCCGTTCAGCAGGAACTGGACAACGCTGAAAGCAAACTGAACCTAAACGCTGAAGCTGTCAAGTACTACAGTCAGCGAACAGCGCAAATTGAAGTAAATGAGAAAACAATAATGACAAAAAAAAAACTCTTTCAAAATTTAAATTTTTCACAACACTTTTTTCCAAAATCTAATTTCAAAACCACTTTTTTCAAAATTTAATATCAGAACTCACTTTCCAAATTTTAATTTCAAAACAACTTTTTTCAAAATCTCAATTTGAAGAAAATTAAAACCAAAGTTCACGAAATCCTCAAGCAGTAGCTGCCATGCCTTCCAAGGGTACCTGGCCTTGTCACGAAGGGTACCCAGCCAGGTCACTTGGCAGCAACTGTCAAAGCTTTTTGTCGTATTTCCTACTTCTACATGTATGAGAGCACACTTTCACTTTCCGGCACTTAAAAAATGCTCTGTACACAGATTGTACGATGGAGTGAGGATGACAGTGAGCAGCAGGAGCTGGAGAAAGTAGTGTTTCCGATTCCAGCGGTGTGTGGGTACTTGACGAAGGACACGAAGGACCGCGTATTTCGCTATACAGAAGATGACGAGAAAGGTTCGAAAGTCACCAATTTCTTTGAGCAGCGAGAGGCACTCTTCTATGAAATGGATTGGCAGCGACAGCTTCGTCGTAAGCGATAGCGCTTCCAGCGATTTGCGTATTTCACAATTTACGCAAACTCTTCGTTACTGTCTAACTTTTTCTATTTTCAAGTTTTAAATTACTTGTGTTGCGTAATATGTGAACGACACTGGAATTACTAAAAGAGCATTTTTTTAACTTTGTTTTTTTTAATTTTTGAAAATCTCAGATCGCCCCGTACTCTTCGCCTGTAGCCTCTACGAGCCCTTTCTCGGCAACATGGTGTTCAGCATGGTGGTCATGATCAACATTGTCGTAGCCCTAGGTTACCCCTTTTCACGTGGGGAAAATGACGAAGGTTAAAATTAACCCTCTTGTACAGAGCATTTCTTATGTACCGAAAAAGTCTGATGAAAGAGACTTCGTTCTAGAAAGGTGCATTCGAAATTCAGGAAACCTAGAAAACATTCTAAAAAGCAGATTCAAAAAAAAAAAAACGTTTAGTACAAAAACCATTTTGTTATGTTATACTTTCGCTTTTCTCTGACAGTATGTTAAAAAAGGCTCTGTACAAAATCATCCAAAAGCTTCAATTTGACCTTCGTGACCTTAATTTTTTTTAGGTCATACATCTCACTGGGGAACGATTCTTGGCATTTTGATTTTGATGTGTGGTCAGATCCAATTTAGAAAATCCGATGAAGCACAGGCGAATATTTCGCTTATTATCCTTATTATCATTGCCCTTGCGGGACCAGACTACGCCATACACATCCTTGGCTTTGTTACGGTAAGTTACCGTAATTGTCCAATTAGAGGCCTCATAACTCATAACTGCCTTGCTTTGAATGGGGCCTTAAAGGTACTCCTCAAGGGCCTCCACATCGTGTCACATCAGTGTCGCAGCGGTATGTTCCTACGGCCCAAACGAGAGGTCATTATGAACACGGAATTCCTCTATCACAATTTCTTCGGGTTATGCTGCCTCCTCGGCCTGGCAATTCATCCCTTCTTCTACGCTGTTCTCGTAAGTGGCAATTAGTAATTAGTACAATTACTAATTACAAGTAATTAATGCAATTACTAATTACAAGTAATTATGCAAATATTAATTACAAAAATAGTTAAAAAATATTTGACTTACTCTCCTTAAAGAACCTTTAGAGGGTTTGGAGAAAGTATGGTTGTGAGAAAAAATTAATTAATTGGCGATTTGTAGAAAATCGAGCTAATTAGCTAATTGAACCGATAATTAAAGAAAAATAGGCTTAAATGAGCTTCTCACTTGGGATATGTCTTAGGTTACAAAAAAGGTGTTGCTTTCGAAGCTTCGGCAATTTAATTGAGAATTAATTTTAATTGTCAATTATTCAAAATTAATGCATTTGCTTTACGCCATTAAGATATTAATATTTCCAAAACCTAGTTGACTTACAAGAAAACAGTTCTAAGGTGTACATGCTGTTTGGGATTTGGATTTAAAAAAATTGTCTAAAAATGAAGTTTCCAAAATCGAAAAAGTTATTTTCTTTTTTTGAAAATTTGAAGATTTTTGTTTTCAAATTTGAAGTCGTTAAGTCCCCTGAATTTTATTTTACATTTTAGTCTTAAAAAATGCTCTGTACTTTTTTCGAAGACGCTGGGAACATGATAAACGTAGTGTTGGATGATAAGTTGTTTAGAAAAGCGGTGAAGTGGTTTCAAAATGAAGCGATTTTCGAAAAAAAAATTTCATTTTCTAAAAAAAAAATTCATTTTCTAAAACAAAATTGTCACTTTTTGAACAGCTCTTTGATGTGGCGTACCAAGAGGAGACGCTGCTGAATGTGATACGCTCTGTGACGCGTAATGGGCGTTCCATCATTTTTACAGCTATTTTAGGCATCATCCTCGTCTACATCTTCTCCATCGTGGGCTACGTCTACTTCAAAAACGACTTCTACGTCGCCGTAGACATGATCAACACCACAGGTTAGCTCCTCCGCACAAATGTACAGAGACATTCATAACAAACTTCACAAACCGGAAATGACCTTTGGTATTCCACGAGAATTTAAAATTTGAACTTTCAAAAGTGTTTCTTTTTTCGAAATTTCGAAGTTCTACTTTCACTTTCGGTTTAATCTTTTTACAATGCAAATTTTAATGTCTCTAACTTTCTCCCGGCAGACGTCGGGAACGTTCTTGAAAATGCAGAAGAAGTGAAAGAAAGCGTTTGCGACACTCTACTCATGTGCATTGTAACGACGCTCAATCAAGGGCTACGCAACGGTGGAGGCATCGGCGACGTTTTACGGTCACCCAGCAAAGAGGTATGGTTACCCCTAAATTAGGGTTACACTAAGTTACCCCTAAATTAGGGTTACACTAGGTTAACGCTAAAGTAGGGTTACACTAGGTTAACCTTAAATTAGGGTTACACTAGGTTAACCCTAAATTATTTTTCGAAATTTCGAAGTTCTACTTTCACTTTCGGTTTAATCTTTTTACAATGCAAATTTTAATGTCTCTAACTTTCTCCCGGCAGACGTCGGGAACGTTCTTGAAAATGC
>VYYI01004495.1:0-10356 GCA_021029175.1 Bilobella aurantiaca
AACACTGCACAAAAACATCTGATTTGTAAAAGTATTGGACACTTTCGGTAAAGAATCGGTTCGAATTCGGAGAATGAATGTTATGAAAATCAGAATTCTAAATGCAAGCGGAAAACATTCGGCATTTTAAGAATTGCAGATTCGGTGGCTGGCTTCGTATAGCATGCAAGCCGAACTCTAAAAATCAATTCGGGAACCAACTTTGCACCGAATATTTTTTAGTTTACGGCATAGTTTCGGTTTCTAGTTAGAAGTAGAAACCGAAACTTTCCGCCCACATAACGAAAGTCCGCCCATTAACCGCATTCGGTCCGAAAACCCTGGTACATCGGGTAGGGACACTGCTAGGCTTCAAACTTTCATTGCAAAATTAAAATACATAGAATTAGCAAGGGTATTCTATGGCAGAACGTAAGTAACCCATGCTGTCCCGTGCAGTGAAAATACGATTTGCACAACAATACATGTCACTGTCTAAGATTTTAAACAAATTTGGGCTGCCCCAATTTGCCCCAATTTGAGAAACTTTGATTTAAACTTTGAATGGAATCGGGTTTTGTGGGTTTGGAATTGTTGAATTTTTATTTTTTATCTCATCAGGGGATGTTGCAAAAATTATACATCTAAAATACAGTATATTCAACGTACTTAGGCATAGTAAAATGTACAAAAACGTAAAAATTGAGAAGTGATAGTAGGATTCGAACCCGCGACTACGATTTTTGTACATGGTACAAAAATGGGTAATTTACGCTGATTACTTGATTTTGTAACACAAAACATGCAAGTACTATTGATAATTTCAATAAAAAATTAGCTGGCCAAATCTGTGCCCAATCTGGCCCACTGTGCAGTGTAGTAAAAAATAAGTGAATTCCAATTATCCAATTATCGTCATGTGTTCAGTATTCAGAAAACCATTGGCTCATTTTTGTCACGTGAAAGGACAAAAATGACTGCTGTTAAAATACTCAGGATGACTCTCTGCTTTAAACCTCTACTCCACTGTCCAAGCTATCTTTTTGGGGTATTTTGAAGGAGGAAGAAAGAATGGAGCCACCGCAATTTGAATCCAGGCAAAGCAAATGGTAAGGTAGATATGTCTACCTCAGGAAGCTTTTTGCTTATCAACCGCACAAAACATACATAGCCAAGAAATATTGACGATGCTTTCTATCTACTCAAGCTCAAAATTTTATATAGAACTGGACTAAAACTAATTAACTTTAAATTGAATAGTTCTGCAATTATTTTAATTTATTTACTTGCAATGCTTTCTCATCAAACAATCTAAAACCTAAATCTTTTCATGTCAAACTGTTTTCAATTCCTTTCTTCTTGTATAAATCATCTTATATAAAATTTACGAGCAAAATTGGCCTTACGGTCGCAAACCCCCCTCGAAAATTGTTTTTCTTTTACAATTTCACCAGTTTTTATTCACTAAATTTCCATCCTCTACCATTTTGCATAAACTATTTTTGCTTAACAATTGTTATGTACGAAGCTATCGTAAAAATTTTTTTTGTTATTTACCCAACCTGTAGTATGGCCTTCAATTGTTTTCCAGTTAGTGAATTTAATTTAAAAACTTAAAATTTGAAACTGAAGTAAAATTTACAAATAAATAAAATAAAAAAAAAACGCCAAAACGAATGTCAGAGTTTGGTACTTGTAGAACTTTTTAGAATTCATATGGTCACAAATACGGGAAAACAAATTCCGCAAACTTATTTAAAAATGGTTAAAGTCGCATTCAGTCGGGTTCGGTGGACAATATAAAAAAAATTAGGTTTTGCTATTGAATTATGTATCAAAACTGTCGATAAAATGATGTTGGGAAACGAAAGTAAATTCCAAATGCAGCATAGCGTTACTTCATTTGCGTTGATCCAGGTCACTGATTTTCTTAATCCCGCTTAGGAATTCAATCCACACGTAGCGAGACCCTTTGAATTCACGAGCTTCTTCGGGTGTCAGCAAATAAAATCTACAATGTTACAAAATAGGGAAAATTGAATGAGTTTTTTGTGGAAATATTAATTGTCCTCTAATTTAATTCATTCATATATATAGCGTTATGTATTTGTGTTAGTGTATGTTGTGCTTTAGTGTATATATTTTGAGTTAAATAATTAAAGACTTAACTTAAATAATATAATTTAACTCAAATATTTTAGTTTAATTTAAAACAAATGGCAACATAAATAAATAGCACATTAACATTACTGCGTGCTTCCCATCTTAACAAGCTTGGGAGCATTTGAATAATCATCAGAATCTGTAGCGACAAAGTGAGGCACTATCACAGGTAGTAAAAAAGTTCCTTTTCTTGTCACAGCGGTGCCACTGGCGTCAGTGACTTTGTATTTCGTCCAATCATAGGCGTAGTTGGGTTTTGCAACGTCCCAAAATACTTTCTCGGTGAAAATTAGCCCATACTTCCCACTGCCACTATTTCACAAACATCCAAATTAGTTTTTACAAATTACAACTAATCGACCACCTCAAAATTTGAAATGTACTAACTCCTGTTTATCCGTCCAATTACGGAAATTGCATTGAAGGTTGATGTGAAGCTGCATTGAACCTCCCTCATTTGGTGCCGCTTTGTTTCTAGGGCCAATTTTCATGGAAAATGTGAGCCTGTCTGATCGGACAGAAGCCGCTAATGCTGATAAGCCTAAAATTACACTAATAAGCCACTTCATTTAAAACTGATTTCTACTTCAAACTCTAAATTTTTCTACCTCTTCAAAGTCGACAATGTTGATGTACATTTCGGCCTTTATATTACAATTGTGTTTTGTGATATTATGTGACGGTTGTTATGGAAAACCCATCACCTCTTTTTCTGCCACTCGCGTTTTGTTTAAAAATATATAATTTATTTATTTCGATAGTGAGTGAGTTTTTGTTGCTAAAATTGTAATTACTACTTAAATGTTTCCTAAATTCTGACAAGAAATATGGAAATTTACTCTGGAAGTTTACGGCAACAGTGCATGTTTATCCTTTCCTTTGGAACGCCAAGGCAACTAGAATTCTGATTAGCATTTGTATACACTCGCCTCACGAGAGTTGTATCATTCTGACATGTTTTTAGACATTATTCAGAAATTTCCAAAATTCATTTAAATAGAAACTAGAATATAATCTAAGTTGATTAAATATGATATATTTAACAACAATCAATATTTCGCAAGACACAACGGTGTACAAATCACCTCAACTATTATTTAACTAAAAATTAATTTCATTTCAAAATACAACTGGGCTTCAAATAGCTACCAAATTTATCGCTTACGAACGTCTTTACAGCCTGTTAAGTAAGTTTTGATCAGATTAAGCGAATTTTTTCTAACCAATATTGTAATAATTGATAGCTCCAGCATGGGATTTGTCATGGTAGTGACGGCTGGAGTATTGTTTTTTATTAGTAATCAATTTGGCAAGAAAATTTGTAGTATCATATAAATTCTAGCTGGGACTATCTAGCAAAGGTGTTTTGTTGTGTTTATAAACTATTGTTCACTGCCCGCACTTCCTTTGATCTTCATTCAAAGTAAAGCTTCTTGCTGTTTTTTTTCTCTCTTTTTAGTCATAGTTGGTGTAATACCAAATTGTCAAGCAGCTACTTCACTTGAATGTTTTTTATTCTAGAAAATTACTGTGCACCTTCACCTTCGACCCCAAAAGAAATTTAAACTTTACCTGCTTTCTGAGATAATCGTGATATTTGCGTCAGAGATTGTTACTATTTGCGGTAAATTTAACAGAGCACAAAAAAGTATTCCATGTAAATGTTGTTTCCAGTTAGATATCTCAAAGTTTACATACATAACTTTGCATTTGACTTGATATTAGGCAATTGTACCAGCCACAATGAAAAGTCAATGCATTTGCTGGGATTTGTACATTAACTCATCGATTGAGTATTGGGAAGATTTCTGTGGCGATCTTTGAGACATAATTGTATTATAGTCTGCAGGCAATACGTATAGCTGCCTAAGTACACATCAATCTTAGCTTTTCTTCGCAGCTGTTGTTATATGACAGCGGCCAAGTCAGTTGTTTTTGGTGGGTGCTTATGAGATGACTATCACGATTTTAAGTGGAGCGTATCAACGTTTAATTTTTTTACATTCAAAATAGTTACTTTACCCAGTTGCTTTTAAACTTTTGATATATTTACGTTAATTCAAAACTAGTTACTTTACCCAATGTTGGTACTTCAAAAATATCTCGAACAGACAGACATCTGGCTATTTTATTACTCTGTTTTTTTTTCAACCGAGTAATTATATTATTAAATTTTTGCAAGGTATGTAGTTCGATAAGCACTCAAAATGAAAAAAACCTACAGTGTGCAACCTTTATGAAGCACAAGCCAGGATTGCATTCACTAAATTTACTCACAACCTCAAAATACGCTTATCCATATGACAACGCGCTCCATACCTTTACAAAAAATTTCCTTGTAACATTCGTTCCACCATGTTAAAACGGCCACCAATTAGGGGAAGAAGAAAAATTTAGACAAATGAATTTAGACATTTTAACTTTATTTAAATGAAAAACAGAATTTATGGTGTAAAGGGAGCATCCGGGATTTTTGACATTTTGTCATTTTAAGGGGGGTTTAAATGATTTAATTTTTCATTTTGCCGGCGCGCTAGACTAAAAGCATTTTTTAATTACAGCTCTTAAACCACCCCAATGATAATTTTAATTGTGATTACTGCAGAGCGACTGTACTGTAAAATGTTTTAGGCGAATTTGAGACACCTGAATGCGGAATGGGGGAGTGAGGCGCATAAGGGCTGAAACAGTGCGGTTTGTGTGACTTTAATGCTTTTAATTTGATGCTAGTTTTTAGTGAATTACGTATTCAGCCTTGTAGCCAGAATCTGTATTTAATTTTACAGACTGGATTAGGATTGTGTTCTAAATTTTGAACGCCATCAACGTGTTTGAATTTACCACCATGTGTATTCAACATGATCAAATAACCATTGAACTATTGATGTCAATCATCGACGCCGAAGTGGACAAATACTTTTTACTTTTTATTAAATCCGAATAGAAAATAATGTGCTACTTGTAGACGCTTTTAATTTGAGATGAATTTGAGTTTTAATAAGTTTAGTATTCAATCTTCTAGTTAAACATATTCTAGCCATGAGTACAGACCATTCAATACGATTTCATGTAAGAGTTTCAAAAAAGCTCGGAATTGTTGCGAAAATAAAAGACAATTAAATTGTTATAAATTTAAAATAATTTGACATCTTCTGTAAATTTAATAAAATAAAAATTTTCAGTTAGCAATTTTTAATTCAATAATCTTTGTACATTGTGTATTCAGTTAAAAATTACTTTCAAAACCAAGCCTAACTACAATAGCCGAGCAGTTGTTATTATTTAAATTCTTAATTCAAGTATTAGTTTGGTATTCTTTTTTGGAGCTATTTCGTTTGCATCTTTTACGGGCTCCGGTAATATATATGCTATATTACCTAAGTTTTTAGGATTCAAGTTAAAGTGACTGTGGCATAGCTCAACAGCGCTTTAAATAAAATCAGCACATAAAATAACAAATTGTCAAAAAAAAAGGTTCCTCTTCTGAAATGCAACTCTATTGCTTTTCATTTGAGAGTAATTTGAGTTTTAATAAATTTAGTATTCAAGAAACATGACAATGAAATATGCGTGACTTTATCTTATATAAAATTCAAATGAACCATAAATTATTATTCGCTATGACTTTCAACATCAAATAAAATAACCAAACTTTCATGAAGTTATGTATGCATAAAACATTACTTGAAGCATTACTTGAAGCCGGTAACATTGTAGTACTGGGGAGTAGTTCTATTTTTATCCTGTGTATTGTTTTAGACTTATTTAAGGTCGCTGAGTTCAAATCTGTTTGTCTATGTTTGGGTTTGGTTTAATTTTAGGTTAACGGTTTAGGTTTAAAAAAAAATCCCCAATTCTTTTTTATAAATCCTAAACATTTGGCATGGAAAATTACACTTCATATGCCGTCTATACTTTTCTTATTTTATTATAATCACCTTACTTTTACTTTTCGTTTAATTGAGAAATTTAGTAAAAAAAACTATTTAATATATGAGTTTAGAATTCATTTTGTGGTGTGAAGTCGATGTGGGAAACGAGGTCTCGAGAACCTTAACCAACTTAGAGAAAGTCCATTTAACAATGTGCCTCCGGTACCATCCCGAAATATTAGTGGCGCATAAAGCTTTTATTTTAAACCATATTTTTAAAACAACTAAATTTACTAAATTAACAAACAGGCCAAGATAAGGCAGGCCCAATAGTAAGTACAATCCTATAGATTATATTCTAATCTGCATATATTACAGGAACGTCCGGAAAGGAGTTGACATTCGGTTTCACACAAACTTGTTGCTCTTCCAGGCATTTAAGGCCTTTGCAACACTTCTTATTGCTTGACCCTTTCTCGCACTTGAAGTACTCCACGCCGCATTTCATGTCACACTTTTTATTGATACATTTCAAATACTTGCAGCACTCCTTGTCATTCACACATGGCTGGTAAGCAGCCAAACATTTTACGCAACTATCATTTATACATTGGTAGTCTACTTGTTGTTTGTTGAAAGTTTTGTCTCCCGGAATTGGAGCATCGCATCTCTTAAATTGTACCTTTTCAAAAAAACCAGGAACACCAGCATAAATTTTTTTCCCACCGTCACATGCATTGTCGAGGCAAGCACCAAGCGGACGAGGAAAGTTATTGCGACACTCGACAAATCCTTATCCCGGTGTTGCACAGCAAGCATCGCGAATATTGTTTCTACTTCCATCTTCCAGCAAGGCAGCTGTAGACCCTCCCTCGAAGGTTCGGATCCAAAGTTACGCTATTTTGAGCTTTGCAACTTGGTTTCGTTATTGAGCATTCCTGGTCTTCAGTGACGAAAGTGTGACAAGTTCCATTCTCACGGCACTCGTTGAGAGGATCTGCTGGACAATATTTAATACTGCCTGAACTGGGTTGGCACAATGTGTAAAACTTGCCTTTTCCCCTAAAGTTGCAGAGCTGTGCATTGTTAAAGTCACATTTGGCAGAAACGGCTCTTACTTCCACTCCGCCATTACCGTTACCCACAATAATACTAAAATTTTATATATACATAAATATATATATAGAGAAGGGAGGACAAGGTAGGCCATTTAGCCTCTCGCATAAATTACTTTCAAACCTTAATCAAATTTGCTCTATTAGGTTTAATTTGGAACAAGTTGGATCAAGAACAAGTTTGGAACAATTAATGTTAAATAGTTTGGAAGTGGCATTAATATTGTGAAATTAGGTTTTCAAAGTAAGGTTAGCTTAGGATTGCAGGTTATGTTTATTGGTTTTGCAATACTACAATATTTACGGAGTATTAAATGGTTCTTTTCTAATTTTTATGTTTGTAGTTACTACAAATTTCTACCTTCTTCGGTATTCCCCTCAACTTTTGTGGACTCCCCAGGCGACAACACCGCTCCAAAGACAGTATTAATTGATGAAAAGAGAAATGTAAAGTAGAAAATAATTGACAAAACGGCCATTTTCAAATATGTGTCAAAATTTTCTCAGACAAAGTTTGATCCTTATAAAAAATACTATAGTATTTCTCAATTTGGTGGGTTTAGCTTCCGAGAAAAAAACAACGAATGAGAGCACTTACGGGTCGTTATTCCTTTGTATAATTTAGAGCAAAGTTGACGGGTTTAGCCTCATTAATATTTTGTATCATTGTTAGTGCTATTCTAGTATGATGAAGGCTTTTTGTCTTTGTTCTAGACATTTAATTATATGCCACCTAGAATTCAAGGGAATTTTGCTCTGGCAATAACTGCTCTAAAATTTATTACATTGAAGAAAGCTCAAAATAGGAACTAGATTTATATTCAACCTTATATTAAATACGCGCTGAATTCAAGTAACAATCCAACTTAATTTCTGCTGAATTATATATTTTTACTAAAATGAAATTGTTTACTCGGCTAGTTTGGTAAAAGTTTGGAAGATTCATATTTAAAAGCACGAAAAGGAACAAAAAACATATTTAAGGATTTTATGTTTTAAATTCTATACTAGCACAAATTCATCTCAAAACGTATAAGTTTTGAATATAGCAAATGTTTCCTATGAAGTAGTATTAAAGGTTTATATTTTTCAGCATAGTTCTAAAAAATATCAGTTGCGTTTACTTTAAAAACTTGGTAATAAAAATTCGATTTAAAAAAGTATCAGTTGCGCTTACTGTAAAAACTTAGTAATAAACTTTGAATTTTAAAAATAACTGTGGCGTCTACTTCGAAAACTTGGTAATAAACTTTCGCTTTCAAAATATAATTAGCTCAAAATCTTTAACACGGTATTACACATAATAATAAGTTGCTGCCAATTTGTTATAAAATTAAAAATTAATTGAAATAGGTAATTCCAAGGTTTCCAAGGTTGCTGTTAGTTGCAGGGTTCAGCCAAGGTTCTCTAATTCACAAAAATTCACTTTGAGTAATTTTGTAAAAGTTATGACACCGTTTTGTTCATTTGGTTGTTGATGAGTTTATAAAAAAAAGCGGGCTTAATTAAATTCATGGAAATGAAAAATAAGTATTTGAAATTTGTTAACTTTTTAAATACTTCACTTCGACAAGCGGCGTGCTGTCATGAATTGTATTAATTAAAAAAGGAATCCAAAGAATACGGTTCAAATGTTACCAGACAAAGCTACCTTACAAAAGTTATGGCTCGTGTAAGCTAAAAACCTCCTTGGTGAAAAATTTACATCGAAAATAGATGACACTGAATGTGTTCTGTACTCTTCAAATTGACTACATATATCAGGGGGCCAATTGAACCAGGAATTAACGCCAATCTCAACCGAGTTGCATGTCAACAAAGAACATGTCCAAGCCCTGTCAAAGATTATCGAGTATTTTTAGAATTAACTTATACCAATTTAATTAAGTTAATAAAACTGCTATTGGATAAAAAAATTTACCCAAAATTCTTAAAATTGAAAATAGCATTAATTTTAATTTATAATTGTAGAAAACAAAATTTATAGTTGAAATATTTCAGTTAAGCGGAATAAAAGAAGTATATATTGTTCGTAGGTAACCATTAGAAACTGAAAAATCCCCACGCAATTTTCCATAAGAATTTTGCCAAAACTAATTTCCAGGCAAATTTTTATAAATCTCGATTCGAGCAAAACTTAAGTATATGCTTTAAACTAATAATTTTAATATTTAGAAACCAGTGGTGATTGGTCTTGGTTGGTTCGTAATGCGTAGACTTAAGAAACTTTTTTGTTGGCTTAAAAGAAGAGGGCTTTGGCCCAATGGCAATAAGTGTTCCTAAAAACTCTAATATCGCGATTTCGGATCAACTAAAAATCGGATCAATTCGGAATAATTAAATAATAAATTTTTTAAATCCCAACTTAAATATAAAAGGTTTTAAGTGTTCTGATGCTAACTAAACGCACTCCGAATAACTTTAAATATTCTTTAAGTTAAATCTGACTAATTGCCAGACTATTAAGTATTGGATATGGAGTTTCGCATGGGATCTGGGGTACTTACTACCCCGATCTGGAGTAGGTACTCGTAAACTAAATATGATTTCTAAATAACTTAAAAACCATTCCTAATTAGTTAATTGTGATTTAAAATTAACAACATTTAATAATTGAAAATGGGTAAAAAAAAGTATACTCCCGTCTGATGATGGGCATGTTTTTAACTTACTAAGTCATACACAAATTTCTTGCCATTCAAAATTTTGGTTTTTCAAAATATTTTATAGGGGAAACTGAAAAATTGACATACAATTTTCCATACGGATTTTGGCAAAACTGATTTACAGAACTTTTTTTTGCTAATCTCGATTTTTACCAAAATTTAATTTGATGCTTTTAAACTAATAGGAATTTAGCAAAAAAAGAACCCCACAAGCGCTTCCAAAAGCAGGATGACATAAGAAACTGCAAAATTTAATTTTGCAATTGTGATTTGTAAAAACTGATTTGTCATTACACCCTGTTGGTTTCCAAATTTATACGGATTCAGAAATTCTTGAACAATCACTGGAATACGTTTCCAAACGTTTTAACTTTAAGTACATCTGCTGTTGGAAACTAATACCACAAGCTCAGCAAAATTTAAAACTCTCAATGCTGCAAATTAAATCTGTTGAAAATTGACAAAATTGATACGGTTATGAGGGTAAGCTAGGAACAATTTAAATTACAAATTAAGAGTAGAATGAATAGATTTCTTTTTTTTATAAACTCATCAACAACC
>VYYI01004496.1:0-10355 GCA_021029175.1 Bilobella aurantiaca
CTCCTGGAAATCCTGGAATCCACTGGAGTCAAATTCCAGACATTCTGGATCTCAAACCAAATTTATATTGCAGATGCGTCACGTGATTTGGTTTTAAAAATGGCAAGGGTCCCTTCCGTGGCGAGCATTGACGAGGAGGAAGAGACAGAGCTCATGATGCCATTGGTTGAGAATTTGGATTTTGCGCATGCGCCGAACGCGGAAGAATGGGGAGTGACGCTGATTGGTGCTCCGGAGGCATGGGGCATGGACGGGGGCAATGACGGCACAGGCGTTGTCATCTCTACCATTGACACGGGTGTCCGTGTCACGCATGAAGCCCTTAAGGACAACTTTGTGGGAGACTTCGGTTGGTTTGACCCTTATAAATTCACGGCCGAACCAAATGACCAAAATGGTCACGGTACCCATGTCACAGGAACTATTGCTGGACAAGGTAAGCTCTCAAAATGTTTTACATACAACATTTTTAAATTTTAAAACAATTCTGAATTTTAAGAAATTTTTTTGAATTTCAAACTACTTTCCTAAATTTTAGAAAATAACATAATAAAAGGTGATTTTTGTTTTAGGTGGAATTGGCGTTGCTCCCGGCGCACGGTGGATGGCATGCAAAGGCTGTGCCACGGCGTCTTGTGCTCAAACGGCCCTTCTGGCCTGTGGTCAATTCATCGTCTGTCCCACCGACCCCTCCGGAGAGGTGGACAACTGTGACATGGCCCCTCACCTCGTGAGCAACAGTTGGGGTGGTGGACAGGGTCGTCCAGTGTACCATGACATGATCGAGGCCTGGATTGCAGGGGGCATTGTCCCGGTCTTTGCCAACGGTAACTCTGGACCAAGATGTGGGTCTGCCAATTCTCCTGCTGACCACCCAGGGGTCATTGCCGTGGGGTCAACGACCCGTGACGACACTCTGTCCTCCTTTAGCAGTGTAGGGCCCAGTTTCTACGGCGACATTAAACCTGATGTCGCCGCCCCTGGCTCTTCGGTCCGTTCATCATACCATTCAAGTGACACGGCCTATGCCACCTTGTCAGGCACATCCATGGCCTGTCCACATGCCGCTGGCGTTGTGGCTCTCCTTAAGGGCCGTGACCAAGCACTAGAGCTCGATACAGTAAAGCGGCATCTCTTCAAAGGAATCGACCGTCACGTGACACCCACGGGACAGAACTGCGGCGGTGTGTCAGAGGACACTTGGCCTAATAACGCCTTTGGCCATGGACGCATCAACGCCTTCAAGGCCCTCGTCAGTCTTCTTGAAGAAATTTAATAGGTTAATTTACGAGTACTTTTCTACACAATTTCCTTCTCAATTTTTATACTGAATTAAAAAAAATCCATGAAATGTAAGTTCTTTCTTAAGTCTAATAATTGCAAATTGTCTATAAAATTGTAAAATTTTATACACTTTTTTTAAGTCTATATTTTTTAGAACACTTATTGATAAACCTTTATAGTCGTAGGAATCTCAATTTCATATTGCAATTGAGCCATTGTGCACTGTTTCTACTGTTAACAGGGTACAGTGTAATCCGCGCTAATTTTACATTTGGATATGTAATAATGTAATGCAAGGAATTGTCTAGTTAATGATATCATAATTTAGATATAATAAAATGATTGAATGATTTTAATTAATGCTTCTTGGCTCAATTTATTTATAAAAGTAAACTTTGAGCCTTCGCAATCAAAGGCAATTTCGCAGATTTGAACTCATGTGCACAATGCAAATTCTCTTTTTCAAATCAAGTACAATAAAATTAGTAAATTAAATAAATATGTTGAAAAACTGACTAAGATGAATACAAAAGAGGATTATTAGGGCAATACAATAGGATATCAGTATTAAAAATACACCTTAGGAATATATAACTTAAGTATTGAAAATAAATGAAATATGAAAATAATATGTGTAGTTATCTCAAATCAAACTTATTAGCAATCTATAATTCAGTAAAATAGTGATTCTTAAAAAACAGTGAAAAATTAACCCAGACAACCCAAATTAGCTTCAATTTCGACTTATATAATCACATTCAATTACAAACTTCATTGATTTAATGATTTACAAAATTGTTACAAAAAATCCTGAATGATTTGAATTGAAAAGATTTTGAAGAGGAAAAGATGGAAAAACTGCACATTATTGTTCATTTGCATTATTTGCATCCTTGTAATTATCGCCAGAAGCAATTAGTTCAATTTTTTTAAATGAACTTTTTTTTGTTCACATAACCGACAAAACTTCCATTTTTGCTCCTATCTGTGTATGTGGTCATTTCTTGCTTCTTGAACTCCGGATGCTTTGTTATCAATTCTCTGCTAAACACCACTTGCCTCTGCATTTGATCTTACTGCTAACTGCTACATTCTCTTAAGTACTACGAAATAATAAGAAAAAAAAACAAGTGGATTCAAAAATTCTTCTTGCATTTTAGTATAAATAATACTAATGTAACAAAATTAAACAAATAAGTACTTGGGTGCAGTGCCGGTACAATTATATCACTGTTTGTAGTAATGAGGTGAGTATTAGTAACTCGTAGTTTTTGTATACAGTAAATTTTACATAATTTCATAAAATTTGTTTGATAAATTTATCGCGATTTTCCTTTTATAATTGAATTAGCTTGGCTAAATTTCTCTCTTGAATTAATTTAATGTTAGCAAACATACAAAGGAAAAGTTAACAGTTTAATAATTAATATGTATGTAAAATTAGGTGGAATCAACACAGAATAAAATATAATACATGAAGCAGTTTTCTAAAATGCTATTACTCTTTTCTGTGCATTGAATGCAATGAATTATAATTCTAATCTAAAAATTGTCGTCTTAGATACATATATTTTTGCAGAATGGATTTTTTTTAAATAGAGGATCTAAGCCTGTCAATTTTTGGTAGCAATTATACAAAAATATAACATATTTTTTCTGTTGTTAGGGTTAACAATGCATTCAAAAAGCGATGGCGATGCGGAAGTCCGACCATAGCTTTCACATGGCCCTTATTTGTAAGTTTCAGAAGTTGTAATTACTTCTAAATTAAACAAACTTTCAGAAAGTTACCTACTTCATCGAGTTTCATTAGTTTTGCTCAATTTTTTGTATGTAATGTTCCAAATTGCTCAGATTTTTTGAGAATAAGAGGCTGCTCCGAGAGAATTCCAATTAAAAATCTCATAGGTCGAATTAAATATAGTTAAAATTCAATATCTTTCAGACTGTCAATGCCCGAATCTTATTTTTATTATAAATTTTTATATAAACTAATCTTAAATCTGCATTACTGACACAAAACAATGCTTTCCAAATGATAAGAATTAAATACTTTATTTATTAGTAGAGTAATTGAAATAAAAAATTATTTTCTTTTGTATTTAGAAAGCAGAAAATGCGAAAGAAAACCATTCGAACCGATCTAAAATTTCGACGAGACTACAATGCTACGCAAACTTCAAGTGAGAAATTTATAACGATTTTGCTAATTGGTTCTGTCGTTAGTAAATTATTATATTTGACCATTGCCCATAGTTTCATAGTTCATTAACATTTGATTTAAAAGAAGCATTATATGATGAAACACACTCTGGTTGGTAGAATTGATTTATTTATTAGTTATTTTTAGTATAAGATTTAGAACATCAATTCAGAAACGCAAATTTTTTATAGTGTTAAATAAATGTCTAGGTTTAGCTTAGATTTAGTTTTGATTGCCATGTGTAGTACACAAATCACAAAGCAGTGGTTGATCAGTTTTTATGAAATAACATTTCAAGTTTAAATTTCTGCATTTGTAAGCAAAATTCCCACACAAGTACTTATGTATTTTTAAAATTTGGCTCATTCTAAACCAAAACCCTATGCATGTCAATATTCTACAACCGGTTTTTTTTTGCATGAAATGTGATGTAATAATTTGGAGCAACAATAATGGCAAAAATTAATAGCTTGATTAGTAACGTCTGTCATTCACGAGTTTAGACTTGAACATGATATTATCATTGCGTGTTATACAGTGAGCGCCTTCCCTCTGCCGCTTTTCTAAAATTAGTTCGAAAAAAAAGAGTTAATTTTTATATTTTTGAATACAAATAAGTTTGGCAAAAATGGTGCGACGTTAGGTTACAAATCAAGTTGTGAAACGTTGATATTTTCTAAGCGGTTATCGAAATTAAATACGTCTAAAGACACGAAAAAGAATAGAAATGTGAACAATCGTTGCACTACCTTTTGGTTTGTAGTTAATGGCATGTTATTTATTCACAACTAGGAAAGCAAGGAAGGAGAATTTCAAATGCAAAAAATAAAATAAAAGTAGAATTTTTACAAAAAAAAACTTCCCATGATTGAAACATGTATAGTGTGAAAGCATATGAAGCCAGATTTATGGATCATTTATTTTTGAATCTAGTCAATGTTTTGTTAACTATAGATGCTTCTGCCCCTGGTTCCTTTGTAATTACTCTGCATGCACTCTTCAGTTGTGTTTGCAATTTCCAAATCTGTTTATTCATCCAATGGTTGGGTGCTTAATTAGCATTAAGTGATTAAGTGATTAACTTATTCTAATGCGGTCTGACCACATGTGACATTCTATTTGGTGGTGGGTTTCGGCACCAGTATTGTTAAATGTAGTTATTAATAATGCTACTCCTCCAGTCACCAGCTTTAGGAGTCCCGTTTACAAGTCTTTTTATTATGCCGAATCATGTATAATTTATAGTGGGAGATAATTAGAGCCAATTAAGTCTAATCGTCTGTAATTGGGTTTGTTGGTCTCAAATGTGGTTTGGGGATAACATTAGTCTCAGTTTTGGTTTAAGGGTAACAGTTTATGAATAAATAAATGTATTCGACGCCTTGGTACTTTCGTTCATGGGGCCGTTCGTCAGTGTTTTTTGGTTAATGTGAAATGAAATCACAGAAAATGAAGCAATAAAAAAACAAAAACCAGTTCAAACTGTGAACTAAAATGTTTTTTTGGGCCTCATAAAATGTGGAAATGATAAATTATTAGAATATTTTCAAAATCTGAATAAAATTCTATTTACAAGTAAAAGTTTCTCAGGTGTAATGCCTTCACGCCAAGAAGATTTAATTTTTATAAACAATTATAACGAAACCTTGAAAAACTTATTAATTTAAAAAAACAATGATAACAATTTTTGACTAACCTCAAATCATTTATTTATTTTATTAAGCGACAAAGGCCTAAATTATAATATTACAATTCTAGTAATTCAGCTTATGTAATAGAATTGGTGATGGTGAGTTTGATGGAAAAATTATATTCGCGGGGCAAGTAATACAAAAGCATTGACAAACAGTACAATTAATTTATTTTTCAACAATCTAAAATGTGTCGAATTATTACGTTTATTAGTTTGTCCTTAACACTTGCCAGAATATTTTGTAAATTATAATTTGAACATTTAGCTTAATTGCTTATAGAATGTTTACAAGAAATATTTTGTGAAGAATTTCTGAGTAATTGGCGACATATTTGACTAAATTTTCTGTTCTAACCTTAACATTATAAATACCTGTCATTTAATTTAATAAAAATTATATGAAATAATACTAGCTTCAGCTTCAAAATTTAGTGGCCAAACCAAACTCAATGTTTCTCTGCTACTAACAACATGTTCAGAGTGGTACCAAAGCAACGTATGGATACATTGGAAAAAGTCCTGAAAGTTGAAAAGCGCCCAAAAGGTGTAGCCGGTGAACAAATATTTTTGATTTTTTAAATAGTTTTAGATTCTTGTTCGTTCTAAGTACAAAACTACAACTCTTCTTATTACTATATTTTGTGTTCTTAACTTCATGCTATTTAGCGTCACCTCCTATTTTCTCAAACATTATATATCACACAAATATCATATATCCCTTTAACACTAATAACCTCACAAACGGATCAGCATTAACTTTGCATCACAAATCACACAATATTTTAAAATATGACACTGAAAGAATAACAGGTAACATGTTGCAAGGTAACTTGAACTTCCACTTGTCTCCCAGGTGAGTAGTTTCTGAAACTTCACGACTCTATTATCCAACGTTAAGGTGGATGACTACCTTATAATACGCAGGTCCACCAAAATCTACGTTATATGGAGGAGGGGGTGATCCTAAGCAGATAGGTGAGCTTGGCCAATTCCAAAATTTTGTCAACCTGGTCAGTTAATGCGTTAAGACTGTAATCAGGGAGTGTCGTGTTTGACACTAAGAACCTTCCCTTATGGAAGCCGTTTACAAAGTATTTTATTACAAATCAATTAAAACTATTTAAAGGTTACAATATGTGGTTTTCACTTAGTTAATTGATTAACAGAGAAGTGAAACTGAAACCTCAAAGGAAAAATTAATATTCAGCGTCTAAAGAGTCACCTTGAGTTACCAAATTCGCGTACGGGACGAATGCTTCTGCGTTGGAAGAAGAAACTTGATGAGTGGACTCTTTTTTCTGCCCATATCGCCACATCTTGCTAAAATGTCTGACCTTTTTACAGTTGAAACAGGTCACGGACTTGCGAGAACAGTCCCTGGCCGTGTTAATTGATTAACAGAGAAGTGAAACTGAAACCTCAAAGTAGACGATAAATTATTACGGATAATTTAGTCTATTATTTAAGATAATTAATTACGGTACACCACAGGGAGTGTTTACATTTGCTTTTCGTTCATTATTATTGAATCGTGTCAATCCTGTCACAGTCGCCAATTTGAAATNGTTACAAGTGAGAGTGGGAGTCTCAGGTGAGTCTCAGGTGGGAGGCACTGTGGCGCTAGGCCACAATATTACGGTACACCACAGAGAGTGTTTACATTTACGTTTTATAGCCTATGAAGAAAGTCTAAACGAGTTTAATATTTCAATTGAGATTGATTAAAAAAAGACGGGAGAAAGTTGTTGGTACGCCACAATGGGCCCTGAAGCATACCGGGGTCCACCCCTGACAGTTTGTTAAGGTAAGGTACTCAAATGGGAACCTTTTTTGTGTTATTCTTTCATATTTCCGCCGTGTCGCTCTGGAAAATTTTGTATTCCCTCTCTTACTTGATGGTCGTAGTTCTGTATCCTAGATCTCCTCGGAGTCATCTTTACATGATGCTTGTTTCCCGTAGAGGTGACGCGTTAGGCGGTGAACGTCGCTAGTCAAATGGTGACTTCTGTTACCTCGGTGGTGGCAGTGAAAGTGAGTGAGAGATATAGGCTGAACAAAAGTGAAGTTTACTCTGAACTAAGAATCTTAATCTACTGGCAGTTGTCCATTGCCCATTGCCCAGACACCGGATGTTCGTGTCTTGGCACAGTCTTCTGTCATTTCCCTTATACGGGGAGGACAAGAGATAAGTTTTTCGCGAAACAAGCAAGTCTTACCATCCTAATTGCTAATGCTTTTACTTCCTAATGTTACCTTAACCCCCTTCTCAGCCTTACGACTGAGAGGGGTGTGGATGCCGAAAGTAATGCGTTTCCAGGCCGGGATGCGCCGTAACAATAGTCGGAATATTGTTTACGGCTGGAGAGAGAGACTTCATTCAGATGGGGCGGAAAAAAACTTCTTCACCCCAGAGGGGGCAGGGACTAGGCACTTATGTGCAAGTTCTTTAATTCTATAGATACGTTAGTGACCCTAGTTACAGTGGGTACTTCGAGGAGGTACAACAAGGGCAAAGTTCTTTTACTTAAGGGAGAGACTCCTATTAAGAGTCCCAGAAGACTTAATTTACAAGGGATTTTGTCCCGGTATTTATACCTAAATTCTTAATTAACAAACGGCTCACCGATATCCAAACGGCTCTCCGCAAAACTCCAGAGAAATTCCAATTAAATTCTAATTAACTCCTATCTGGAGCGTGGTAATTATTCTCACCTCAATCCCCTAACCACGGCGCGTGCCTGTGCTAAAGCATTAAGTGCTACTTACTAATTAATACTTCACAATTATAATTATTTGCTATTGAACTAAGACCCTGGCCTGTCCCTTAAGGCGGCAGGCCGTAACACTAATATGCAAATTCTTACACTAAAAATACATATTATAAAACATGCAATTTCTACCTTGTTAGAATTTTTCAATTTTGCTGAATAGCTCAGGTTAATAATTCAATCATCAATGAAATTTAGACCACTCGTTCTGATTTGGAAGAAATGTATTAAATTTTCGGAAATAAGTAATGCAGTCAAAATTTTGGAAAAAAGTTTCGTGCGCTGTTTGCCTGATTTTATTGTTGAAATAGACCAACTCTGTGCGGCAATAGGCCATAAGGGGCTCGAACCTGACAATTTGTTAATTTTTCAGCTCTTGTTTTAGAGACTCGTACAAATTTTAAACATTTTGATTTTGATGAATTTTTCTATGATTTTTTTCAAACTGTTTTGATTAAAATTACTTTAGTCGAATAATTGTCGTTGGAACAGTTGCAGCTCCATCGGGATCACCATAAAGTTGGTCGTCGAATGTATAGATCCTCGGTTCCACGAGTTTCGTATTGTCACGTACGGCGATTTCGCACGGTTACAGACTTTGCATTGATGAGGCAATTAGGTAAGGTATTTGACAAATTAAATTTTACAACTAAGAGAAATTAAGTGCCTATCAAATTACCCTTTGTGTGATTTCTAATCTAAAGTATTTAGCGCTTGTAAGCCGAATTCTACTACAATTGAAATTATCTGTTGAAAAATTTCTTGTTAACCACAATAACTTATGTAACCACGTGTACCACGTCGCGCTTCAAGGTGCGCCCAGCCACCTGTCTTTAACTACCGTGAAGCACACAACTCTTTCAAGCTGAAGGTAGCCCTGCCAATGGGAGTTACCTGCGTCACCTGTTTCAAGCACGCAGCACATCCCAACGATTTCCGGATTTCAGCTGAAATTAAAGAATTCTGGTTCCCATAAGCGTGCTTCGGACACAATTTTAAAAAAAAAAGAATGAAAATTATCTCTAAGTAACGGAAACGCACATCCGAGTAGAAATTCTAGGAATTGATAGCTGCACCAAAAGATAGTGGTGACTCGTCTTCAAGACCAAATGAACAGTAATGCAGAAACACTGCAGTGTTCCCTGGCCTCTAGATCCTTCCTTGTGTGTAATTGTTCGATTGTTGCACTTGCAAAACTATTATTTCCACATCAATTTAAGATTACGACAATTTCACAAACTCAAAATGCAGTTTTTCAGTTACATCTAGAAAATGTGGTATCAGAATTATAGGAACATGTGTCGTTCTTGTCTGCTAACTTGATTCTAAAATTCGTGTTTGTCACTGTTGACTAAAGTACTTTCTTTGAACATGTTTGAAAACAATTCGTTCTATGTAGAGTATTCGCTAAGAACCAGAATTTTCATTTTCCTAAGTCAAAATTCGAATGCATAATATGGTTGTGTAAAATGGTATCTGGGAAATAGTATATTAAATAGACAAAATAGAATAATAAATAATAATTTCTAAAATTTGTTAAAAAACAAGCAATATAACATTCAAGGTAGTATAAATTTAAATCCTTTCAATTTTAAGCTGCACAAGTTGACACAAATTAAAGTAACTGTAAATACATTTGAAGGAATTAGTAGCCAAGAAATTAATGTTAACAAAGAAAAGAGTGAAGTTTTGGAATCAACTTCACTTGATATCCCTTCACATATCACATATCCTATCATCCCTTCACATATCCCTTCACATATCCTATCCCTTCACTATCCCTTTAATAGGGATAGGCGTCCCTATTAAATTTGGTTTCTAACCAAGACAGTGGCCTCTCCTTTTTAAAGGAGCAGTATTTGTTAGAAAGTGCCTTCCTTTGCTTTAAATGTGAAATGTTTAAATGTTTGTTTAAAACACAAATGTTGAGACGCTTTTGCATTTATTTATTGTGACTGAGAAACTACTGCGTATCTTGGTATTGATCATGTTCACGTGATCAGCTAAAGTAGATTTGAGATAATGGTTTGCAAGTTTAACTCGTTGTGGCTGATCTGAATATTTATGTTCCAAGGCCCTTTTCCAATATCGCCTAGAGGCAAGTTATCGTGCTAGCCAATGAATGTTTTGCACTCCAAACACCCCAAAGAAAATTATCCATTTTGTACGGTACTCTTCTGTATCATATTGTGTTACGTGCACACCCAGCTTCTCGCCGGATGTGCAGAGCTCTTGATGAGGGGTATTTCTCCCCTCACGTACCTGTCCCAGTGATGCCCCAACCCCTACGGTAGATGGAATACCGTCAGGGGCGGTCCAGAGGTCGTTGGTACTATAAACGCTTTCAGTCGCCTTCTGGAATAAGTATCTTCAGCCCGAGAGGGCCTTCGGCCAAAGGGTACAATCG
>VYYI01004497.1:0-10351 GCA_021029175.1 Bilobella aurantiaca
CTTAAACTAAACTAAATTCTCAGCCACAGCGTGTAAGTTTATTTTTTATGCAAATTTGTCCTTTCCTGCCAGAATCGACAATTATCTACTATTAGATGGAAGCATGGGTAAATGGGGCGGAGTAGACGTTGGTATAATTGCACCAACGCAAACTATATTTTAATTCTGCATTCAGAATCGTTGCTATTATTATTTTATTGCGCAAATAGTAAATTGTTTACACATAAATTGAAGCGCTTAAAGTATTTTGCCTATATTAATTAAATAATGGTATTATAATGTTATAATTAAAAAAAAACACAATTTATTGGTTTTGTCAAAGTTAGTCACTGCACGTGCTTCGACGACATTGGAACCATTTTCCTACATGTTAAACCGGCTTCGATTTTTCCAGTTTTATTCAAATTGACTCTGAGAAACCTTACTGAGTAACTTTTGTGCCTCTTTTAATTGCTAATACTGTTTAAATATTTACATGCGAAGACATCAGAAAGCAGTTTTGTCAAAAAAAAATGTCGCAAATAAAGTTGCCATACTTATGAAACTCGATTCCGCAATTTCTATTACCACCACGCTGCAAAACTTTACAAATGAAGCTTTGAAGATGCCAATACCAATTTGTATTTGTCGGATAACTAAACGTTTAAAATTAAGTAGTATAAAGTAAATTAAAACATTATCAATTAACGACGCGATAACTCAAAGGAAAATTAAGCTAAACTAAATTCTCAGCGTGTCCTTTATTGTTAGAATCGACAATTTATTAATGTGTAAGTGATTTGAGATGTGGCAGTTTGTATGTTGAGAGCATTTCTGATTGAAAGAGAGAAATTTACATGGGAGAGTAATCTGCTACATGCTCACACAAAAAGTATCCACTTCATATTTTTTTATTGCGAGAGATATCTGCATCTCGCTACATCAATACAAATTTTTCCAATAAATCAAATAGAGAAGCAAACCGCCCAAGCCCTGAACGGGCTTCTTGGCTTGTTTAAAAAGTAGTAACGTTCCATGTCTAATACGGACTGTTGTGACTAATTTTGTATTGCGCAGAACATTTTCTCCAGTTTCATAAAAAGTTTACTTACTTGCGGAAAAACGTAAATGTAAATTTGAAAGTGATTATCAAGCTGATGTATTTGAAGTGCAAAAAATGTTTACTTCAAATTTAAATTTCCTTTTACGACACTTAAGTGCTTTAACTGGACGGATGAAATGACCCAATTTCTAACTTCCAAAATTGCCTTGTTGCGATCACTACGTTTTTTAAACTCAAACTTAAAATTTATTCTTTGACTCAATAATTATGCAACCTGTAATTAACTGGACTTTCGGCTTCCACTGCCCTGGAACTGATATTCCTTGAGATCTCATGTGGTGTCCTAAGAATAAGTATAGTAACCTAGTAAGTCATTCTGGTTCATTAATTTTGGGCGTTAGCTAAGTGAGTTGTGGCTGTTAAGCTGAGTGAAAGCATTAAATGCTTTACCTAAAAGGACCACCTTCTGTAAACAAAATTGAAAGAATGGAAACGTAACAGATTGGTCTAATATATTAACGGAGTAACATAACTGGAACTGAAAAATACTTAGCGATCACTTCTTGGATTGTGCGATCTTTACATAATTCATTTTCCTCTCGTTTGATTTGACTAATTGATTCATAAAATAATGCATCGTCTTCTCAGTCCTTTTGTTTTCCTCCAACCTCTGCCGCCCGAAACTGAATTAGTATAATTGCAAATGTATGTCACGGTTGAAAGAATCTAAAATTAAAATTAAATAATAAAATATTATTAATTATTTAATTTTTAGTATAAGAAATTTAATAGTTTTCTTCTCAATATTTTACAAGTTTTTTAGCACATGATTCATTTAACGGAAAACCGATGATGGTATGCAATTGTTCAAATATGCTAATGCTTGAATAAAATCAAATATAGTTATATTGAAATGATTAGTACATTCCTTTTTATACGTTTGATACTAATATTATTGCCAATTATTACAACATCTATAACGAGTAAATATTAAAACAAAGTTTTTACTTACTGTCGTGAGGGTATGTCTGTTGAAATTAAAATACTGGGCACAATCCACCGCTGGTGGTTCAGTGGCTACCTTCATCGTAAACATTTGCAACAGTTGTCGACTCTGAAGTGAAATTCGATTGTTCATCTCCGCATACAAATAATGTAGCTGCTCAGAAATGTCCGTCGCTGCAAGCAATATGTTACTTCCCTCCGAAGCCAAGTTGAACACCGTTCTAGCGTACAACATAGCTTGAATAAGCATGCCCAAGTAGTCGGTCAGTTTGAAGGTAGAATCAATACCCCATCGGACACTCACGAAAAGACACAAAATTACGTTTCCAAAGCATAGCAAACTGTCGACTAATAGTCGCCATCGAAAGTGGCTGTTAAAGTCTTTCAACATAGATTCCACCTTCAAGTAAAGTTTATAACAATTCTTGAGATCCGTTTCAAATGCAGGAACGGTTCTTTCGTCTGCGCCGAAGCGCAGTGTAAGTACGCAATCATCATCTCGCTGCATTGCGTTCAGTTTCTTCGAAATTTGACGTAAGAGGGCTGTGTAAAGCTGGAGAAAGAAGCAAAGCCAGATGGCTTGACTCATGTGACACATAATTGACACTACGAATACAATGTAGGCCAGTATATGCGCAAAAGAATACCGATGAAGGTTCTTGAAGAACAGGATGCAACCTAATACTAGCAAAACAATTAGTGCGTACTGAATTACAAAGGAATTTCTAGTTGAGTGTCGAATTGCCGCAATGCTCTCAACCGATATTTCTAAGAATTGTTCCGATGAAAATGCTTCTAATAGTTTCACATTTCGAGACCAGAATTGTAGCGTCAATTTTCTTGACGTAAGCCCGTATATTCGAAGACAACAGCATACTACAAAACTGACTGTACTTATTATGACCAAGAAAATGAATTCCGTTTTGCTGATCTGAAAATCGTCGTACAAATTTAGAAACGTATTCATTTCAGCGTAAAAGTAAATGTAATTAAGAAGCAAAAGGATATTAAAAATATTTTGGAGTACAAATGAGAGTGTAGTACACTTCAAGCTCAGTTTTCCTTTAACGACACTTAACGTCATGTAAGTGTTGAGCTGAACGGATATAATGGCGTACTTGCCAGCCTCCAGCAACTTTGACTCATTGTGATTTTGATTATTACGTCCCATTGAATTCAACCTTAAAATTCTATTTTGCAGCTCCATATTTACCAAGTGCAATTAGAACAATCCAGTAACAAAAAGATTTGAAGTACTTGACTACTTCTCCTACTTCTACTACCCTGAACTGCTGAGAAAGTGTTAGTTGGAATCTAATTTAGTATCGTAAGCCTTTCCAGTACATTAATTTCGGGCGTTGACATACTCACTCGTAATTCAGATGAAAGATTCTTTTAAGGTTTTAATTTAATTAAAATGTGATGTCCCAGCTTGGGTAAACAGAAATAGAATTTGCAAATTAGCTTGATGTCAAATAGAGCTCATACTACTCTTGTGTTGATGCAGTGAGATCGTAAGCATTTTATAAAAACGGGGTCTGGTTGTCCAGTGATTAAGCTTTCAATGTCTCTTCACTGGCATCCGGAGATCGAGACACAGTATCTCTATGAAGAAAAAAAAGCGTCGACGTTACTGGTCTCGATCTACTTTTAATTATAATAAACCGTTGCAAAAGCACGTAATGTAAGTAGCGTATTGTACTAATGCAAATAAATTTGAGTAATAAAACCCCAAGAATGCCGATTTCTCGATTTTGAGGGTCAGTTACAGGGTTATACACTGCGCGGAATGGGTCAAGAGTCACCTGGAACATTGGTACCAGCACAGCTTTACATTTTACACAAAATGCCAAAAATTTGAATATTCAAATTTGGGGTCATCGCACTTTTTGGGTGAAAGGTCAGGGTCAGCTGGGTCATTGGTACCATCATAACCTTATATGTTATGCATGGTAACATCGTACATTTACATTTTATGCAAAAAATTTCAAAATCCCAAATTTTTGGGTCAGCGGTCGCCTGGGTCATTGGTACCTTCATAACCTTTCATTTTATGCAAACTGCAAAAACCAGTTTGAAGCAAATTTTTGGGATTTGGGGGTCATTTTCGGGTTTAACGCAGAAAGGGACAACGGTCACATGAGTAATTGGTAACATCATAGTTGTTTATTTCATGCAAAAAATTTCAAAATCCCGAATTTTCGGAATTTAGGTTTTGAGGGTCACCTAGGGGTCATTTAATAAGGGGAAAGGGTCTAGAGTAACTGAGGTCCTTGAAAGCATCATAACTTTTCGTAATATGTATGCTAAACTAGCCAAAATTCGAAAAATCGGATTTTCTGGATTGATGGGTCATTTAGGGGGTCATTGATAAAGAGGGTAAAGGGTAAAGGGTATGGGGTCACTTATTTTATCCTTGAAATTATCATAACTTTTCGTTTCATACAAAACTAGCAAAATTTCGACCAAACCGATTTTTCGGATTTGCGGGCAATCAGGGGGTCGTCAAAATGAGGGTGAAGGGTATGACCCATATGGCCTATCTCCAAGCTTGGCCTTGCCCTTGACCTAGTACCTTTAGCTGCAAACAGATTTCAAAAAAGTTAACCCGTTCGAGAGTTATCGCGCAACCAGACGGACAGACGGACGGACAGACGGGCAGAACGTCCCCATAAAGTAGCTAATACGCTACTAAATAATCGCTAGAGCATCAAAATCCAGTCAAAAAATTGAAAACTTTGAAAGCAACTTACAATATATTGAAAGTGTCTTAGCTAAAACATTATAAAGAAAAGACATGTTATTTGACATTCCTGAGGCGGTTGTTCAACATTTAGAGGAGAGTGTTGAAATTTGAATGAATAAGAAGCTCATTAGCATAGATGTTGTCATAAAGCGGGCACAGCAGACTATCCGGAGCACTCCTCTGTTTTACAGGCCTTGTCCACAAAGGGAAGACACACTCACTTGAAGTATGGCCGTAGCTTTCTCCTAATAACCGCAGGTGACTCTATGCAAATGAGTGTCGTATTTACGATTATCTCGAGACTATTGGAAAACCTATCGGATAATTTGCATGTCGTCTGACTTTGCATACTTAATCACGTAGATACGTGCACACACAGTTAGAGGTAAGGTAATTCCTTAAGTGGAAAAACAACAGCAAAGATTTTGTTGTGGCTGATCAGGGGATTTGAACTCCCGTTCTCACGCTGGGTAGTGTAGAGAGACAGACAACCTACACTACTAGACCAACACCCCCAACCACCAAAAAAGTCGATCCATTTGGGAGTTATGGCTCAAAAAGACAGACAGACGGAACGACGGACAGCGTTTTACTTAAGTAACTAAAAGGCTACTTAATTATGAAGAAACCTTTTATGACATTTGTCGTGGGCGAGCTTTTGAAAAAAACAACACTTTGTTTAAGCTAAAAAATACGAAATAACATAAAAATACATTGATGACAAAGCTACAAATACTAGTTGCTTGTGGATTCTGATGAACATTTGTTATCCAGATAACAGGGCCACAATTGTTGGATTTCTTAGCCCTTAAGGAAAATAAATCTGTTTATCACGGCCTGTGTTAAGCCATTCAAAACTCGCAACAATAATTCTGTCAGCCATTGGATTTCATCCAATCACAAAACTCGAGTCTAGTATACCTCCATTCATCCTATATCCATGCCCTTAGTAGCACACCTTGAAAAGTAATGTTAAATTGGATATAAAATAATACGGCAAATTTAACATTAGAAATGCTCATTTCAAATTCTAAAGGCTTTCATAAAATTAGTCGTTCCATGCTAACCCGAATTGCGCAAAAAACCTAAAAGAATTGGCCAGTTTTAGTCCTTAAATACGAAGTATTGGAAGTGCAGAGGCCTCGACTCCTATATATCTTCGCTTGGTACTGTATATATTGCGTTTAAAATCATTAAATGTTACTAAAACGCATATTTTTAATTTGAAGTCAAAGTTAACAAAGTTTTGCAATGTGTAAGTGTTATGAGATAAAATCATACTGATGCCATTCAGCGCCCTGCCAAGCGACAAGTCCTTCACACAAAATCCACCCATGAGGAGACATTTGTTCCAAATGTATAAAAATCCAGCAATAATGAGCCAAATTCTACAGAAAACAGTATTAGAAAGCTTCAAAAATATCAACAAAAAATAGAATCAGCAAAAATCATTTTCAATTTGTAAGAGACTTCTGGAGCTCTGCTTCTCCAAGAAGTTTTGTAAAAGAAATACTGGCGAACTGGAAGTAAAAGTTCAGGTTCAAAAAGAACACATAGTATCATTCGAGAGAGAATATAAATGATGAAACCGAGTCCAATCTATTGTAAGATACTTAAAAAAATTATTCAACACCTTCACATTGCCATTTCTGATTTAGATACGGTCACAGGACAAAGGCGTTGAAAAAATGAGTTTAGGTTAAAGATATTATTAAGTATGTATAAACAAACTTGATGTTGTAGAAATAAAAAATAAAATACTTACTTCAGGTTTTTAATAGAGTATTTATTTGATCAACTCTCCCAATTCGAATAGCGAAACCTGTAGTCATTCGCTCAGTAGTGCCTTAGGGGTGGAGACGAGCTATGGCTTTGAAATTTTACAAAAAAAAACTAATATAAAACAAACTTTTTTTTTGTGGTAGTGAGGATTTGCACTACTCAAAATTTTAAAAATTGTTGTGTTTTTTGCCGAGGTTTTCCGAGTTTTACGTGGTCCCTTCTAAAATTTTCAGAAAGCGTTACCTTCAAACCTTGGGATACAAAAGCCTCTTATTTGGAATGCATGTGCATATTTCAAAACAATAAGTTCTTTTACGTATTAAATAAGAATCGACTTCACTGCAGCTTTCAAAATGTACTTCCAAATTTTATATGTAAAAAAAATTGAGTTACTTGGAAGTTTCTAAATGTTTATCAAAAAACTGAGTGGCACTATTCGAAAAATGAACGACATTAAAATTTAAATACTTACTTAAAAATTCAGATATTTTTATGTTCAAATAAAATTTTTGAAAGCTGTATGACATTGAAATTTCGATGTGAATATTGAAATTTATATATAAGAAACGAAAAACTGAATGCCTATATTCAAATAGGAATATCAAAAATTTGATGTGAATATCGAAACCTCGATGTGAATATCAAAATTTAGATATAAGTACCTATAGAAAAACTGAATGACATCAAAATTCTGAAGTGGAAATCGAAATTTCGTCCAATTTTTCGAATATCAAATTTCGGTGTCCTTTTTTTTGATAAAAATCGAAACTTCCACTTAACTCAATTTTACGATACTTGTCGAAATTTAAACTACATTTCAAACGCTGCAGTGAAGTCGAAGAACTTATGGTTTTGAAATATGCACATGCATTGCAAATGAACTTTTCTCCGCCAAGGCTTGAAGTCAAGGATTTCTGAAATTTTTTGGAGGGGGGAACATTTAAATCTTGGAAAACCACGGCAAAAAAAAAACCCATAAGAATTCAAAAATTTTGGATTTCAAAAAAAGTTCTGAAATTTTGAGTAGTGCGAATCCTCAAAAAAAGTTTGTTTTATATAAGAGTTCTTATCGTAAAATTTCACAGCCATAGCTCGTGCACACCCCTAAGTCACTACTGACTGGTTTAAAAAATGTTTTCTTAAAAAAAATTAAAATGGATTCTTCGAAGAACAGTTCTATCTATTGCACCAATATTGATTATTGATATGGAGTTTATTGATTAAAAATGATTTTGTTCAAACAAGCATGAGCACTAAAAAGCACGAAATAAATTTTGGAAGTTTCCTTTCATTAGTGCACTTCGTTCAGTGATTTTCCATTTTAAATTATGTAATAAAATTATGATTCACCCACAGATTGATTTTTTTTAATTTAACTCGATTTAGTGTGAACTCGATCTGTGACCTTCGCGTGAAGTTTTAATTTTCATTTATAGCGAGCGCCTCATGGCCTTGAAGAAATCTGAAAAATTAAGGATCAAGAAGCCCAATCATGATGGCATAATGTAATTGTAGATCAAATTGTAATTGTAAGTCTGATTTGAGATTAAATATCTCGCCCCAAGATTGTTAAAAGCTTTGGTTGATTACGAGCGTAAATTTATTATTAATAAATTTAGGGTCGAACGACAAATTGCAATGATTTCAGTCAATGCTTCTGGACACGAAGTGCACGATAAGTCTCCGCGATCAGGTCCCATAGAAACGAAGGCAACCACATATTACGACGGTGAAAGTGCCACCGATACCAAGACTACGAGCTCTGTTTCCTCATTAGCAAAAATGTAAATGTAATTGAACCCTTTATTACAAATTGCAGTGAGTATGTGGAGAAAAAGGTTTATGACTATGCTATTTCTGATCATTCGATGACTAAGGTTGTTATAAGTAGAATAAAAAAGAAAGTGAAACATAAGGGAGAAAAGTACAGAGATTATAAAAACATCAATGTAGTAAAATTAAATGATGTGAAGGATATGGAAAATTTTGATTTGAGTGACAATACTGGTGCCAACGAAAAACTACATGCAATATTGTTTAAAACAATTCAGGTTTTTAATATAGTTGCTCCAATAAGTACTAAACGTAAAACAACCTTGTGTACTGAAGTTTCTGAGAAGATCAAGCTCTTATTTAAAAAATACAATGACACATTTACTTTATTTCGAAAGACAAAAATGGTATTTTTGAAAGAAGAAGTGAAACTGATCAAGAAAGAAATTAAAAAGACTACAGTTTTAGAAACCAAATCAAGAATCAGCACAAATTTTAAAAAATCAAATGTATGGAATGTTATCAAAAGAGAATTTCAATATGCACAAAATATGAAGACCAAAGGAATAGATAATAGCTCAATCGACTTGAACAGCTTAAACAACTTTTATGTAACCAACTCATTTCCTGAAGGGGTGAATCCATACGAAACAGTTTTAAATTCAAGCGCAACCAAGCCGAGTAATTTTGATAAACTGTTTTACGTAAGTCATGTTTCTCATAATGATGTTAAACAATCTTGGAAAAAAATGAAACATAAGAAGTCGGTTGTTGAAATATTAGGTGTCAGTAAGATGATGTTTAATATCTTATTTAAATTTCAAAGTTTTGTAAACGCACTGGTTGACTTTTGTAATACCAGTTTCTTGACAGGAGTAATACCTCAACTGCTAAAAGAGACTAGAATATGTCCCATTCCTAAGCATAATAATCCAACAACTTTCAAAGATTTTAGACCAATTCGAATATCACACTTCATACTAATATTGCTTGAAAAGTTGTATGCATTGAAAGTAATTGAACACGTTGCTAAAGTTGATATTTTGAGTAAGTATCAATTTGGTTGTAGGAAGAACTATTCTACTGAGCATGCGTTAATCACAACTACTGACAATATAAAAAGAGAAATAGACAAAGGAAAAATATGTGTTCTAGTATCTATTGATCTTAAAAATGCATTTCCTAGTGTAAATAGAGAAAAGCTACTTTCAAAGTTAAGAGATAATTTCAGCATATCTGATTTTTGGTTACGTGATTATTTTCAAAATCAATATCAATTTGTTCAGTTTTGTAATTCGGAACTCAAATCAAACATAATTCCGTGCGTAACAGGAGTCATACAAGGAAGTGTTTTAGGACCGCTATTTTTTACCTATTTTATTAATGACCTTGAAAACGTTCTAGAATTTTCAAAATTGCAAATTTTTGTAGATGATACAAATCTGATCTTTGTGGGAGAGTGGGATAAGAAAGCAGATCTTACTGTAAAAGTCAATAATGAAATGGCAACTATTCTTCACTGGATTACTTTAAATGAGTTAATGATAAACACCGATAAGACCAAAGTAATTGCTTTTGGGCGAAAAATTGATCGGGAAAGATTTGGTACTTTTTCTTTCATAATGGGAAATAATGTTATTGAGTTGAGTGAAAATGTAAAATGCTTGGGGCTAATTGAATGGCTCCGTGGAACAAACCATTAACTGCAGCGTCAACAATTTTAAGTTTGACTTAGAAACGATTATTTTAATTTTATTTTATTATAACACTAAAACTTGGATCCGTCTGAAATTTGCAGTCAGTTATTTTTACTAAAAACAACTAACGATGGAAATCAGCTACTTTATGGGAATGTTCTGTCCGTCCGTCTGGTTGCGCGATAACTCTCGAATGGGTTAACTTTTTTCAAATCTGTTTTCAGCTAAATGTAGTAGGGGTAAAGGGTAAGGGCAAGTTCGAAGATGGGCCATAGGGGTCATACCCTTCACCCTCATTTTCGCGAC
>VYYI01004498.1:0-10350 GCA_021029175.1 Bilobella aurantiaca
ATATAGGACTGGGAAAAAGTCATGAAGACAAGGATGGGGACGGTGGGGAGAGGGAGAAGGACGATGGGAATGGTGGGATCAGAGGCGGAAAGCTAAGAAATGGACCTGCAACATGTGGCAGATATAGTTACGGCCAACTGCATTACATTCTCACAGGGCAGTCGGGGAAACGGGATCCGGTCTGTGGAGCAAGTGGGTAGCCAAGTGCTGGATGATAATAATAGGGCATCTACACAGACACATGCACACACGCACGCACACACACACACGCACACAAGTACACACGCTGAGAGCTATCTATAAGGTACCGGCTTCGTATTAGCCCCTGGTTTTTTCCCTTCAAATACCCGCCGTCACGTCCTCTTCCGTGGTGTTGGTGCCGTCAAGCACCGCGCCGAGGATGTTCCCAATGGCACATCAATGGCTCAACAGAGACTCCGCTCCCATTCGGAACATAATAGTTTTCCAAGTGTTGACACAACTGAGGCTACAACTGTGACGTGAGTCGTGAGCTCCTCAGTCGCTGCCCCCTGATTTATAGACTAGAGGGGACGGAGGAGACGACGTGTGGACTGTGCGGTGGAACGGACGGATTTACCCCATATTTCCCTCCCCTTTGACTCCATACAGAGTCGGCCGTTGTGAAAGGTGCGGACGGACATTTGTGCGGCGGTGTGTGGAAGTTGACCCTTTGGAATCCCCCCGGTAATTCCCCGAGTTCAAGATGATTGACAGGGTATCACCCTGCTGGACACGGAATGTGAGCCTGAGCAACAGCGGGCAGCATAATGGGCTGACGCAGAGCAACATCAACTCCAGCCCCGGCTCCTCATCAGTCCTCACCATGGAGAGTTTGGACTCGTTGGAAGGGTTCGAGTCCGAGTCAGGCTTCATTGCCAGCCGCCCCTGCATGGCCGAAATCCTGAGTGGGGGGAATGGACAGGGTAATTCCCTCGTGAGTGGGGGTCACCTCACCCCGCTGTCACTGAGCCATTCCTCCGCCATGCATCCCCACATGAGCCCGAGTCATCATGAGCCGACGGCTTCAACCCCTCCGAACATGAATCCCAACATGGGCTACGGCTCGGCTGCCGGTGGAGTCCCGGTGGCTGCCATGGGGGATATGATACTTGGGCCAAGCGTTGGCAGCGTGAGCAGCGGCGGCGGTGTTGTGGGCGGTGGCGGGAATGGTGGGAGTGGCGGGAACAATGTCAACGTTCCCGAATATCCTTGGATGAAGGAGAAGAAGACGACGAGGAAGAATAGTCATCAAGGTAGCAGTAAGTGACGCTATTTGATTCAACATTTATATAAAATAATAATGTAGGTGGGTGGGGAGGGGGGGGTGAAGGAGGAGTTGGTTGTGGTAAGGTGGATGATCTGGGAAAATCCTTGTCGTCATTGACACTGGAAGAATCTCAGTCTCCCCCTGTATCATAGCCTCCCCGCGCACAGACACACAGACACAGGCTCACATTTATAATCTTCATAATGGGCGGCTGGGACGGAGAATAGGACATAAAAGCTCGGGAAAATATTCCCCTCTTATCCTTTATGGAGGCGTATTTAGATAGGGAAATATGTCTCCTTCTTCCCAGCCCCAGCATATTAATCCGGCTGGCCAGGACATTGTGGCTACCACCACAGCAGCACACTGCACTGCACTGGTCGTGCTATAACCAACCTGTCGGGGAAACAAGGTTGCTGGCTGCTATGCCATGTACATGGGTTTATGTAATGTAAATATATGTATGGAATATACATATGGTGTACATATGGCCTGCTCTAACTACAGGCGAGGACTTGGAAGCTGCCGGCCTACACGGAAGATGTGTGCAATAGTAATTTTTCCGAAAGTAGTCGTGCCTACCTTTGGTAAAATCCTAGTAATGCCGTGGCAGTTGTGGAAGTAGTCGTAGTAGTTGTAGTAGTAGTAGTGACCACTTGACTCAATAATAATAAGACGAACATTCCGTCTTTTCACCTATTAGCTCTACTCCGTTCTTTGGCTCTTTGGAGAGAGAGAGAGAGAGAGAGAGAGAGAGAGAGAGAGGTGAGCTGGGACGATTGTGGAATGAACTGACAAGTGGTTGGAATGACAACAGCGACACAAGTATAAGAGCCCTCGTCCGCCTTCAATAGACTTGACTTTAAAAGTGGTTTCTTGTGTACACGGAAAAATAATAACTCATAAATCCCTATCTGGTTTTGAATTCTGACTAATTTATGACTCTGTGCGTGTGTCGATGTGTGTTTGTGTAAATGGGCGCAAGCCTGAGTGTGCGTGTGTGTTTAGTGTGTGTGTGTGTGTGTGTGTGTGTGTGTTTAGTGTGTGTATCTGTAGGTTCGGAGTGTATGTGTGTGCGCATGTTTAGTGTGTGTATCTGTAGGTTCGGAGTGTATGTGTGTGCGCATGTTTAGTATGTGCGTGTGTGCTGTTGGAAGAGTTCTTGAGCGCCCGGCCGACCCTTTTAGTAGGAGCACCCCTTGAGCCCCTCACTAAAAGTGTTACCCATGCTTGAGCCCACTTAAGGCACGAATACTATGCGGAGTGCATTCGTAAAGGCTATACAGTATGAAGATGTCCATCTGTGAACGACCCTACTTTGCATATGGACCATTGTCATGGATCTGCTCGCCAATGAACCTATAAATAAATATCCGTGCGCCAGTTCCTTTGATTAGCCTTCCATTTATAATGCAGTCCACTGGCTCTGTATCACAGTAGGAACAGGACCACACGAGACCCACTGGGTATTCCTTACTTCCGCCCGAGTGTATATATGCACATTATTTCCGTGCCATTCATTATTATTACTATTATTATTCTCACTTGTTCAAATCTATTTCACTCTGTCGCTCTCTCCGTGTTCATAATGCTGACTGAGTGAGCCACTTGTATTTTCACGGGGTGGCTTGTGTGGTAGTCCGTTTGTGCGCACTATCGGGCACTATGCGAGCATGTCTCCGCGTGAGGGATGCATGCGCGACTATGTGTTCCTCAGATATGACAGTGTGTGGGGCTCCTCAGTGGGCACACTGAAGCTCACCCTCCTGATTTATAGTCCTGAATATCACTTTGAAATTGTGTAAATCAAATCCTTTCAATTAATGTCAGTTGGCCGGAGAAAATTTGCATTGACGAACTCCATTTTGTTTTTCTACCCCCTTGCGCGTATCAATCGAAGGATCTAAAAGAGTGAATATGAGGGGTGGCGGCGCGCCTCATGCAAAGTATCCCTTAGACGATGAAGCTAATATTTGACGGGGTCGGGGGATAATTCAGAAAAAAATATTCGGGAAAATCTCCAAACTGGGAAATTTTGATGAGGAAATCCAAGGAGGATTTCCATTTCCTCAGTCAGTCAGGGGTGGGGGATGGTATGTATATGTATAGAAGAGTGGTGGATGGTAAACCAGGGAATAATTGCCTGCCATTTCATAGTATAGTATAGTAAGTAATACGGAGCCCGACTCACTGGGAGAGACTACTACGAGCCACTATTACCACCAGCAATCCTGCATTCTAGACAGCAATGCTCGGGATTTTGTGGACAACGGGGGTGATTCGGCAATTTATCCGTCCATCTGCTTTCGCACAGGCTCTGTGTGGATGTACACAGGAGACTAGACTCCAACTCTCAATCGCTCCGGATTCCCCATCAATTGAAATGCATGGTGACAGGAATTTAAGAGTGAAAAGGACCGTGGTATTATCATTATGTGGTGGGGAAAAGCCGCTGAGTATGTATATGCCGTGGATTGGCCAAGGGCCATGGAAAGCCGGAGCGGGGATGATAAAGTAAAACAAATGAAAACTGAAAGTCATGATCGGACATTTTCCCCGCACACACACACACACACACGTATGGGATACTTGCATATAAGTGCATGCATTTATGTGTGGCACACACGTATGAGAAATATGCGTGTACAAACATATGCGTGGCATACACACAAACGTATGGGATACATACATCTTAAGGCATACATGCACATGTGTGGCACCCACACGTATGGAACGTATACTTCTAAACGCACGAATGTACTACATACACACACGCACGGGGTGCATACGCCTAAATTCGTACACACGCATTTGTGACACACACGTCTAGACAAGGAATATCTACTTACAAGCTCATATGTATAAATGTGCGGCGCGCACACACACACACACACACGTATAGACTACACATGTCTAAACGCATTCACACAAATATATAAGGCACATTCACACAGAACATTCAATTCATGGAGATCATTGAGCGTCGGACGTCGGATTGTGTGACAACGAGAGAGATACGATACGATTCCGATTCCCTTTTTTCCCACAACAACTTCTCCCATCTGATCTTTTAACCCGGTTCCTCTTCCCGTCCTCCAAGTGAACTGACGACTGCACGGCGGCATCGGATCATGCCGGTAAGTACATACATAGTAGCTATACTGCCTCACAGTCAGAGCCGTGTAAAAGTGGTAGTGCTACAGCAGTAGTAGTAGTAGTGGCAGTATATATAGGGGGCCACCCCACCCGCGCCGACAGCCAGCATAGGAAATAACCAAGGATGGAAGCACTTAGACAGGACTGATCTGAACTGAAGGCAAGTGATTGATGAGTCTTGAATTCGGATATCTCCTGGCTTACCATTCTCCGTAGCACATCATGAGTCCTAGTAACCAGGGGGTTCCTATCACCCCACCGTATAAGCCTGTGGGAGAACGTGTGGGGCTATTGCGCAGACTGGGTTGCCCCATGCAAACCCTGCTGCACACGCATGCATGACCAGGGCTTGATAATCCACTACCTGATTACACAGTTTTAAAATGCTAATGCCCCAAATGTTTTCCACTCCGCTTAAAGGTTACCTTTTACACACAATTATTTCGGACCGTCGTCCCTCCTGCGCCTGTCCGCCTCTGTTTTCGGAGGAAATGGATTAACCCCACTCGTACCACTGCGCCTCTCCGGCCTGTTCAGAGTGACCCCACTCAGCAGGCGTCTTACATGGGAGTGAGTGAGTATGTGTGGAGACAAAGGGGATGAGCCGTGGTCCAACAAATTGTTAACGCTGCGGACTCACTCCTCCGACCGGACACAATGCCGGGAGGGAGTACAAAGGGAGTCATATCTCCGTCCTTATTTGTTCCACATCCGGAATCACCAGTGTGAATCTTCCAGCGCTGCTCCTGATAATTCAAAGAAAGGCGGCGACCAATTGATCACTTCCCTGTTTTATTCACTCCGCAGACCAAAGGGCTATTCGACGTGCTCCCCACTTTCATCCAGTGCGAGCCCGTGGAGCCTCAGACGGACGTGGACGCACTGACAGGCAGGCGGACACACACATACAAACACACGTACATACACACACATACACTTGCAGGCTTTACACAGGCGTACATATGCAAGTACGATTACATACACAGTCATCCATCAACACTTCCCACGTGCCCTTTCATTCATCTGTTTAGTTGTCATATTTTATTCATGGGATCCAATGGACTCCCACCCGATAGCCCTTCGCTGACGAGAGATGAACCGAATTTAGGGAATGAGTGGAAACTGAATTTTTACGTGGAAAATAAATCAAAGGGGAGAAATGCAGAGTGTACACTGCGTGATCGGCGGTGACTTTTATCGTCGCGGAGATGGGAAGTTGAGAACCGCAACTGTTCTTGATGCAATTGGAATTCCATGAGGGATTAAGTGGTCATTCTCCCAGTTCCCATCTCATGGCTAATGGGTGATAATTGTCTTAGTGGGTCGTCCGGGAGATGCTGTGTGGAGAGTATGGAAGTCACTCCATTTGAAAGGACGACATGGCTGTGTTAGTGAATAGGAATCTGGTCATTCCATTGCATTGCATTAAAAGTTCTCAACAACGGCCTCGGCGTCGCACAGAGTTATTCCGTCTAATCCGGTTTGCTAAACGTCATGATGAGGAGGAGAGTAAATGAAACTATGGGATGAATTACAGAGAATCCCCCGTGTACATTGGAAAGTATGTGATGGTGGTGGTAGTGGTGGTGGTGAATGTGGTAAAGTAGACCCATTCAGTTGAAATGATAGGAGAGTGGACAGTTGGAGCGGGACATACACATGCATGCACACATAGAGAGTGGCACGTAGGTAGGGAGAAGTTCGATTGGAATAAGCTCCGCCGCAGTTTGTATTATTATTATTATTATTATTACTATTATTCTCTTCATATGGTTAAAGTGGAAAAATGTCAAGTCATGGGAGGTGAATGAATGAGAGGTACAGACTGAATGGGGAGGATTCCATTGCGGGTGTAAATATACATATCCGTGTCAAACGTGCTGTTCAAAGCGCCGGCCCTTGTTTTTTGTAATCCAGGGTGATCTCCCCGTGTGTGCGTGTATATACACAAGTATCAATAACACGGAGGGAAGTAAAGATGTGGGAAGTTCACACTTGCACTCGCTCACTCACTCACTCAGTCCCTCACAGTTACTCTTCGTCATGTCGTCAAATGGCGCAGTTGGATCTTGGGACGGGTTAGAAAATCCCCATTGAGATGTAACACTGGGGTGGAAGGAAAAGCCCCGTTTTCAACATCTTCATTTACGTCTTTATTATTATGATTAGTTGAATGCTGTGAGGAAGCTTTCACTGTTGTGCTCTCTCAAGCCACTCCGTCCTGCCGTCCGTCCGTCCATCCCAGCACTGTTGGAGGCACAAAGTTGTGATTCAATTTCCTTTTATATTACTTATCATCCTATTAGTTATGACTTCTTCCAAGACAAATTCCCTCACAAAGGGGACGTCAGCACAAGATATGGAAATTAAACGGACCGGCTTTAATGGAATTGCACCTACCTGTTACTAGTTGTATGTATGTATGTATGTATGTGTGTGTGTGTGTGTGTGTGTGTGTGTGTGTGTGTGTGTGCATGTGCATGTGAATGCGTGTGTGTACAACTCTCCCATTGCCGCTCGGATTAAGCTATTATACGCCAACTAAAAGGGTCGCCAACATGAGGGAGTCTCAATGGATAACGCAAGTGTCTCCGTTTAGGAGTCATTGTAAGACGATTTAATATTCTTATTATGAGATCCCTCTTGTGAGTCGTATCTTTTGAAATGATCCTGCCTTGGATGTATGCATATATATGTAGTAGTTGCCTCCAAACGGGAGGATGATGGGCATGCGTATGACTTATGTCCAAAGGGTGAAGGGCTCAGCCGGGTTGTACGTGTAATATTTAGCTAAGTGTATACCTATGCATGTGTTTAGGGGTTTTGTGCCTACTGGGGGATGGTAGTACGCTTATTTATATGTTGCGCAAGTACAGAAAAGTACATGCGTTTAGGTACGGTTTTGCAATGCGTGTGTGCTCGGGTATAAATTTGTTTATAGGCGTGTGTATATTTGTGTGAGCATTTGTGTGCATGTGTGCGTTTGTGAATTTGTGTGTGTGTGTGTGTGTGTGTGTGTGTGTGTGTGTATGTGTTTGTACGTATGGAAAGATGTAAGATTGCATATATATGTATGTGCTTATGAGAGTGTGTGAGTGTTGGAGCTGGAGAGGACCCACAATGGATGCGGTGTTGATTTCCAGCGGCAAACAAGATGACATAATATTCAGGCTGGTCCACCTTGCTGTGACGGACATGCAAAGCCCATTGAAAAAGTTTCATTTGATAACCCTCATTATTGTGAAGCCCTGTGTGTTTCTCTCACTTCATTTGAATGGAGCATGAGTTGACCAGATGCTTTGTCTTCCCTTTCGTTCCTGATAACAGCTTACATCCAATCTCCTGCCGAAATTCATTCAACCACCTCACAATGGTTATTCAGCAGTAGCAGCGGCAGCAACAGCAGCGGGTCCACGGCAACACACTAGCAGGACCAGCATCCGTCCCTTTTCCACAGCATTATTACCCATCCGCATGAAAAGGCACTCACCATCACCGCCACTTGTCTCAATTTCTCTCATCGTCATCATCCCCCATCATCATCTTCCTCGTCTTCCCCCTTCCCTCTCCACTAATGTTTTTCACCTGAGTTTTCCCTCTAAATTGTCCTCTCTCGTCTCACCGTTGTTGCTGTTGTTGTTGTTGTTGTTGTTGTCGTCGTCGTCGTCGTCGTCGTGGTCGACCAGTACAACAGCGACAACCAGCCGCGTCTTGTATATTATCTTCATAACAACAAGACTTTAAACGGGTGGATCGAGCTTCAATTTATTAGCCTCGCGATTAGATTTAGAAAAGTCAAACTGGTCAACTTTTTCACCCGGCTCTTCCCCAGATAATGAAAGCTTGGAGTATATTTTCCCTCTCCAAGTCGTGCATGTTCTCATCGTCTATATCTTTATCTGTATCCTGAGACGAGTCAAAATCATCCCTTTCCGCTCCGCACAGTAAAAATCTCCTCATTATTGTAATGCTGGCCGTCCGTATGGGGGTATGGGCAATCTTTGCTTACGAAATACGGACAGCGCGCGTCTTGAGAAGGTTGTAGTAGTGCATGCCATGTAGAGATCTTCAGGACGGGATTATTCCCTCTCACGTCACAGAGTTTTGTCTGGAGATAAGGCAACATGTTGGGTATAGCGGTAACTCCGCGTGAAATCACGTCTTTTTCATCCTCTTCAACCAGACGTCGGACGTCCTGGCGCGGACAGGAGTGCAGAAATCATCTTTGTGAATTTACAAAATACACACATCCACAAACACACGCACACACACACACACATGCACATATGTACATACTTATATGCAGGAGAGACATAGCGGATGAGGAAATTATCCGATTTCAACTTCTGTAATGATTTTGACAATTCTTTGAAATTTCCGCTGCCATATTCTTTAGAATTTTCCCGCCCTTTTTTAACATCACCGTCCCATGGATAATTCCAAGGAAGGCTCATACCGTGGATGGATGACTCAAAAATGTGTCTGAGAGTGGCGGAAAGGGTGTTTTAGCTGTTTTTTAAGGCGGGAAGGGTGGGGGTGAGGGTGTGAGCGGGGTAGGAAATAAGTGTCCCAATGTGTCTCTTCCGAAAGAGTTCATCTCGGGGGAGACAAACCAGAGAGCAAGATGGAAAAAATGGTTGGTGATGCACATAAATGTATATATATATGAGCCTAAGGGTTTTCATGGTCCTCAGATTCACGCATAAAAAAGTATAGCATCTACAGATGTGCTGAATGAAAGATTCATTGAGAATGGAGAAGATGAATGCACTATGCTTGCCTACCGAATAATACTGCAGAATACCGTAGAAGGCACCGTAGAAATATGGTAGACTACTAGACTACGCACGCACGCATACACACACATACACACACTTACACGTAAAGTAGACTCATGCACGCACATACAAACACATACTCAAGTACTCACTGAAGTAGACACACACATACACTTGTCAAAACATATACTGGCTAATAAACAGTAGAAAAATACACTCACATAAACATGCAAAAACCCAAGTAGGCACACACACTAGTAGACACACGCAGGCAAGGACACTTACACTCACACTGGTAGACGTGCTCACACTCAAGCTAGTCTTACTATAGGCAAGTAGGCACATATATAGGAAACACAGAAGCTGCTACTGCGGACGCTTGCACACATGTACGCGCATAAGTACGCACATAAGTAAATACGCCCACACTTACACACACACACACACAGATGTCCCATGCCTAGCACAGTGCACATTCCGGCGGAGGGGATGGAAGTGGGGGAGGGATATGAAGCGTCTGACGTTGTATTATGAAAAGGAAGGCGAAATAATATCAAAGGAAGCGGGACAAGTTGGGGAAAAAATGGAGCCACGAAGAGGAGAAGGCAAAACGGCAAATTTTTCTCTATTTCCTAATAACGGCGATTTTTCACAAGGAAATGAGCAGTCATTACCAGCTGCTGGTTTCGTTCCTCTTGCTCCGTCTCCCCCGTCTAACTCCTCCAAAAATGTGGTGGTGGTGGTGGTGATAGTGCCTCTCGGTACGTTTAGAGTGGGAAGCCTACATGTAATACTGCAATACTGCATACTGCACGTACAATGTTCACTCAAACCCTCTGTTTTCCCATGTAAAAAAGCGAAACTACTACATTGCGAATATCATGTGGAAAAAAATCCCTTCAAATGTCATCCCTCACAGCTAAGAGAATTTTTCTCATGAGGACGGCGGGACGGGGACGCGTGAGGATCCACTAAACTGGAAATCGTCCGCTTAGCATCCATCGGCGAAGGAAACGAACCTCTTACTTTGTTTGTTTCACTCATTATGATCCACGCTCATGAGATTTTTTCAACCCCATCCCAAGTTCATCTCTGCCAAGGAAGAGTCCGGCTGGATCCCACCAGCCC
>VYYI01004499.1:0-10350 GCA_021029175.1 Bilobella aurantiaca
TACTATTTTTCATGGCCGTAATGCCATAAATAAAACGCGAGTTTTCTTTTGCGTCATTCTTGTTTTTAAGCGATGATTATTTCGCTTGATTTGAGGGCAAGTAAATGTCCCATTCATGTTTGTCAATGTTGCAGGCAGCTAAGCGCGGAATTTACCCGCGTTGTAAAATTGCGCGTTTCAAAATTTCGCGTTGTTGGTAAAGCGATGTAAAGCGAAAACCCTATCGCGAAACATTGGGAAATTTAAAATTGCGCATAGTTGAGTTTATGCGAAAACCCTATCGCGAAACATTGGGATATTTAAGGTTGCGCGTAAACTTCCGCGTTTATAAAATGCGCCACTAAAGTTGCGTTGTAACGGTGTAGTGACAAGCACCATCATTTTCTTTTTAATTTTGAAAACCCGTTGTCACCTGCGTGTGCCGCGGAGGACCCTAGTGCGGACAGTACAGGATCTGAATGATTCGCTAGGTGACGCGAAAAGCCCAACGCAGAAGCGGGCGAATGACCCGAAAGCTTAACGTCGACTGAGCTCTAGGTGACGCAATTTGGGGCTTTGCCGCAAGCCCGAGGCGAGATTTTTTGACGTAAGGAGTCCAAATAACGGAAGAGTTTCCAAATAATCGTTCTCCCCAAGCCTAATTTCTTGGTCATATTTAAAGTTGCGATGAATATTTGCGGCTTAAATTGCCGCAAGCAACCCACTGCGCGTATAATGCGCGAAAATTCATAGTCAGGGAATTATACTGGCTGGGTTTATTGAGTTTTGGGCAATAAAGTCCCTAAATTTATGTTCTGGGTAAGCCTTAAAACCCTGCTAGACTTCGCTCAGTTTTGGGTTAGCTTTAAACCTTAGTTTTTGGCCAGAAGTGCCTTTTTGTTATTTGTTGTTGTGCAATAAATTCAGCGTTAAAACGCTGGTCAGTTGTTGGTCTGTTAGAACCTTAACCATATTTAAGTTTTGTATATGTGAAAGTTTGTTACTATTGTTCAGTTTTGCTTATTTATATTGTGTGTAAGGGCCTTAAGTTCTGTTATGGCTAAAATTATTATTATGGTTATTATATATTTGTGTTGCATTTTTTTTTGTAGTTAATAATTGTTTTTTTTTCTCTGTTAGAAATTGTTAGGGCCTTAAGCCTGACCCACACCTTTTGTCTAGGCTGTTCTCTTCTACATGTAAATTTTTAGCTGAAAACACTGTCGCAGGCAAATGCAGCGTCATTTTCGCCTACTCATCAAAGTTATGAACGTGTTGTTTTCATCTACTTGCCAAAGTAGAGGAACGAAGTAGAAGCTTATATATTGATTAGTAATTTATATTATATATATACACATATATTAAACATATATTATATATATTACTATATATTAGTAATATATATAGTAATATAAGTTAAGTATATATTGATATATATTACATATAAACAAACAACGGTGTGTAGAGGTTTGTATGCCATCACCAACAAAGCTTTGACCAATAACGGATTAGCCGAATTATTAGTAATATAGTAATTATTTAAACCAATTAATTAATACAATATATATAACATAGTAAGTAATTATTTAAACCAATTAATTAATAGAATATATATAATATAAAGCACCGTATTTTTTAGCGAGTCTTTAGTGTTCTAAATATTTTGCAAGTAGTAGTTAAGGTTTACTGCTAAAAGGGAGCACACTGCTAGAATTTTAAGGTCATTAGTAACACCCGTAATCTGAAACTGAGCAATATTTGATGAGAAATCAAACTTAAATTTGGGAGTTACTTTTGAGACAAGTCCCAAAATCCTTAGCAGTTGACTCCACTGTAGTAAACACTGGTAAACGGCTCACTTCCCGTAAAGAATTCTTAGCATATTTTTTGGTAAAGAAACATCTACTGCATTTTTTCAAGGTTGTTGTGTTTGCAGTACTTCTGTCGTCGTAACTCCGAATAGGCAATTCTCTTGTAAGAGTAATAAATTATGCTAATTTGTTCATGGTTTTCCTCAGTTCCAAATTTTGCGCTACGTTCTTCTTATGTGTGGAATTTTACAGTGCCGCAGATTCGATAGCTGTGTTTTTTTTTGTAGCAAGTATGTGTGCTTTCAAGAGACTCCTAACGATTTTTCTCCACTTGCTCAACATCGTTGCCTGCATTTCTCAAAAAGTAGTAAGGAAATTCCACTATTGTACTTCAAAACCGTATCCAGGTTACTTAGATGGGCATAAATGTAGTTGGGAGAATACGGGGAATAACTCTAACTTCCCATCTGTGTCACGTGACACATTGTTAGACCTTACGACCCGTAAATAGCCACCTTAGCCGAAATTTGTTTATCTGACTTTTAGCTAGTTTATCATTAAACCTCTATTAATGTCTCTGTTTCTGTAGTTAAGTCAGTAGTGAGGAAAAAACCCCCAAAAATGTCTTAATTTTGAATTTTAAAATTGCAGAAATGGGTGAATGGTAGCACTAAACAAGCACAGGAAATACATGAGCAGTTTATACAGGACGTTAATAAACAACTTCTTAGTGCATTTCCAATTAAGCCACATTTCACAGAAAAGGAAGCTTCAGTAGTCATAGAAACTCCCAACTGCGATTTTGTAAAGTACACAAATTTTGGGTGCAGTATTATGGAAGGTGCGAAACAAGTGTTACACGTTTTAGTGTTCAGTTCCAACGACAAAACAAAAAGTGTTGCAATCTTACTACTGTCAAAGGAACAAAAACACGACGTTGCGCCTACAAGAGGATTACCAACTTGTCGTGTTGTGAATACCATCTCGAGAATTTTTTCCACTACAAAATATGTGAAAGTTGGTATTTGCAAGACTAATGTTTATGGTCACATACGGGAAATACTCTACAAAAACATGGTTGAATTCCAGTTAATTTTGGCAAAAGAATTGTCAATGCTAGAAGAGGCGGTGAGGCTTTAACACACAGTACTATAATACTACATAAGCAAAAACCCGAAATTAGTTTTTTTTTCGGTGTTCGGAGTTCGAAAAGTATTTCGTGACCTTGAAATGTCATGGAACTACCTGCAGAGGTCACCAAACCCAACCTAACCTCAACTTGGGGTCAAAATCATGTAGAGTTTCCAACAAAAGGCATTTACATGGGGAATTTAAAAATTGTATTTTTTACCTTGAATTGTCATTCTATGGCATGTAAAGGTCACAAAAGGGTCAAAGGCCATGTGCGGGTATATCCTAACAGGTAATGAAAAGGGTTGTGACCTTGAAATGTAAAACCTCCAGTGACGTAAAAACGTATCAAATTCCAAAAACATTGAAAAAATTTCCTCGGGACATTTGTAGAGGTGCCAAGTTGACCTAGATGACCTCACAGGTTGTAGAATGGCATATTGCGGTGGAAAACACCATCAATGTACCTTTCACAACAAGTTTGCTACGGTAGTAATTTGTACCTAATACTGGAAGTTAATTGTTGTGCAGTGCTTATTATTATTCTTCAAAAGACTCTAAAGACCGTGATTGGTATAGTATTGTTACAGGTGGAAGCGAATATTAAAGCGCCGCAGAGCGGCGAAGCGTCGCTAGTTAATACAATGAACGACAACAACCGGCGTAATCGCAAATTTTTCATGTTAAATTCGTAACAATTTTTTAAGATTATCACACAAATTGCTCAAAAAATGAAGTAAAAGGATTTTTTTTCTAACTTGAAGGCTTTCTCGATGGATAAATATATAGCCGTCCAATAACATTTAAGGAGCTAAAAGTGTTTTGTAAATTTACTTTCTGTGGGTAGGGAAAAAGTAAGGTTGGTAGTGTTAACCAATGCGCTAGCTAGGGCCTCTTACCGAATATGACCAACCAAATGCCTTATGCCTTCCTTCACATATATTGATGTTTGTTTTGCACTTTTTTCCCAATAACACAAATTACCGTAATGTTTCTTTTTGCCTAGGTCGACCTTCTTCACTTCGAAATCAATAAATCTGACAAGCAACGGCTTATGTCTCAAATAAAGAATCACCTTCTTATGAGCACCAGCTTTGAGTCCATTGTTTACAGAAAAATTGGGCTATTGGGGAAATTATCCTTTGCGACTTTATTCCCTTCTTCGTATGTAATACTGTTGTGTCAACTAAAAATGCGCAAGAGTGAATCTACCCCCGCAATATTCATCGCTGCTATTCTGAACATGAACGGCAATGTGGACAATGTTGGTCGACCAACCATCCTGCTTGAAGTCGTGACCAACGTTCGACAAAGACTAGTAATTAAGTAGTCATGCAGGATTACATGGTTATGGGAACATTTCGAAATTTGTTTAGAGACAGAATGTTGAAGTATAGTTTGCCTCAAAGTAAATTTAACAATTTTTCTACTTTGAAACCTAACTTTTCTAAATTAAAAATTTAGGTGGTTTTTGAAAGTTTAAAACATAGTTACTTCACTCACTCAGGAAAAAAAATTGAAATAAAAAACGGTTCCCGAAACTATGCAATCCCACCAACCATTTGTAGTGACATACAACAATTTATTTTGCTACATAGTCATGGATACCGCTCACCCAGATTCCGCCTGACGTTATTACACGTGGGGAAAGCTCAAGAATTAAAAAGGCCTTGCAGAGCGTTATAAATATGGTACACAACAACAAGGCACACATTATGCAATATCACTCAGACGAGGAAAAAAACGAAGAAACGAGCGAGACGACTGTTGAAGGAAATATAAGCTATTATTGTACCTACAAGAAAGAGGACAATAGAGCTCAACGAGTTGATGTCTTCTTATACAAAATGGTAAAACCAAAAAACGCATTTCTGGTTGTTTTGGAAGATGAAGATAGAAATATCAGTGTGTCGACATTCTGTAGTAATGAAGAGTTCATTCTAAGCCTATCGCTGGCAGCGTTGAAAGCAATTTTTTCCACCGGAAGTTCGGAACAAGCAATGGTACGTGGCCAAGTGTTAATACATTGATTGAAAATCAATCTTTACATAGAGATACTTACATGAAATTAGTTTCTGATAACCTATGATGCAACCATTACACCCTAATAATAACCCTGATGAGAGAAAATGAGGGTAATATTCAAATTCAGAAATTTGAAAATGAAAAGAGAAATATTCGGTCTTAAATTTGAAATTACACACTTTCTTTCTTTCTTGCATTTTTCCCGAGGTATTATTTGGGTCCCTTAAGGGCACCAGTGCGCATTAATCTCCCTGGCTTCATCTAAGCATATGTAAATTAGCAAAGACCCGCCAACCCATTTTCTGGCACTAAAAAAACCTTTAAATAATCAAACTTCAAAAACTTTTCAAAGGATAAATATGGACGAAACGTGATATTTATATTTAGAAAACATACTGCATTAGTCATACGTTGATATATGTATTGTTTAGTTTAGATTTAGTTTACTACCGTCATTGAAAGTTTGTTCTACTATTGCTAGATTTGGCAAAATACGCCTTTTAAAGGAGGTCTATCCTTCTTTCGTACTGGGGATCAGCAAATGGAGGATGTTTTCTTGAAATTAACAACAGTTGAGGAGCAGGCAAAGCAGCAGCTAAGCGCTGCATTAAAACGGAGCATCTCATGTGTGCGTGACCGCTACGGCTTGATGGGTGATACACAAGACGGATACCACTTCATTTCTTTCAAGCTAACTCTCCCACGTCCCTACACAACAAGATACGCTGTTTTTAAAATAGAGTGTGATAGTCAACGTAAAATAGTCAAATTAGTAATAGTACCCTTCTTGTTTCACTGTTTGAAAGATGGGACCGAAAGGAGTCTTTGGTTTGATGTCACTCCAGTATAATTTTTTATTTGAGACAGAAGAATAATAATAAAAACTAGCCAAACACACCCGTCATAGAAAAGGAGGATTTGATGTGACGATACCGTGGAGTATCACCAAAAAATTTCAGTCCCGAGCGATTTCTCATTCCTTCTTACAATCAAAAGTGATAATTACAAAAGTTGTGCAGAATGAAAAACTAAACAACTTTTCCTTATAAAGGACCTTGCCGGATTTGGATAATTTAGGGCTAGAATTATTTTTTTAAGTTTACTGTGAAATTTTTTTTTTAAACGAATTGACACACGGACGTTCTATAATATGTAGTTAGGTTTAGGTGCATAGGGGCAAGTGTTACATACAATCTGATTATCATAGACCAAAAGTAGCTCTAAAACAAAAGAAGTTATAAAATTTTGAAGTTTGTGAAAAATAATTTTTTTGTTCGTAGATTAACTTTGATTGTTGGCCAAATCTAAGACTCCTTGCGTAAACTCCTAATATTTGGACGATTGTTACCCTTAGGAACCTTGAACATATTCCGCATTTGACATGGTTCAAAAAAATTGTTGTAAGGGTTGAATGAATTTTTGAGGTAAAGGAAGGTACCCTATATAAGAATAAGGTACCCTACCTTATATTGTATTGTGGAAGTGTACCGTACTAAAGCTCTATAAACCCTGCTGACATGGGTTTAACATGCGCACTTCATGCATTTTTTTTTATTAGAGATTTATTAAAAACTCAAATAATAATCAAAATATTATTGATAAGTGGAACAATAATGATTATTTGAACACATATAAAAAATTTCTTGCAAATAATGCTGTTAAATATAGTTAACAAACTTGGGATTGCCAAAATCCAGTAACAATATTTTTTTAGGATACCCTTTTTAACCCTCCCTCACTACCCTACTGCTCTCCAAATTTGCTTACCCTTACCCTACCCTGTTCAAAACTCGACCCTCCCTCTCAAAACCCTATGGGGTAAGGGTCCCTACAGGTTATACTGCTAAGTAGGGACTCATTCTCATCTCTGATGAACATACAAAAAGCTTTGTATTTTTGTATTACATGTATTGCTTGTAGTTTGTTTGTTTTTCATCTTCTGATGTTCAGTCAATTAACTCAAACTATATGAATGTGGAAATGGCATCTTATTAAACAAATATGTTTAGACGTAAATTCCTATAAAAAAATTTTTTTTTCAAAATTATTTTGTACCTGACGCATTTGCTTGGAGTAAAGCGGCAACTTTTTATACGTTGAGTCTACGCGGCAAGCAGGAATGGGCGTGATTGGAGTGTTGCAATTACATTTGCTTCTTCGCCACTGTAACCTTCTAGTAACTTTTAATCCAAAAAAGAAATAAAGTAAATTAAAGATTCTAAAAAAAATCTTTATCCTTTTATGTTGCAGCAAAGTCTAAACAGGCTTTCCAACATTCCGGGAAAATTGTCCTGGAATATTCCCTTGTGTCGTAAATCGTGCTACTAAAAAATAGGCGGTTTGCCTAATAATTGCTCCTCATGGGCATTTTCAGAAACCAAATGCCACCCGCGTAGTGCTGTTTTATACCAATTGGGTAAGATTCGCTGGGGCAGACGAAAACATGGCTTTGTCATAATTGTAAGCCCCCGCTTCTGCAGCCAATGTTTTCAGGGCTTGTCTGATAATTTCCGATCGGAATGCCGTTGCTTTTGCAGCATACAAATAATCACCATATTTACCGTTTCCAACCGATTGCTGGAACCTGCACAGTTTCACAAATTTCCACAAGTCTGGCTTTATCTGCAAATACCATTTTGTTAAAGACAAGTCAATTTTAATCTGTTCAAAGTTTGGACCCACAGATGATTATGTTGTGTTGTGTGTTTGCTATTTGTAATGAGTGGGAAGATCTTATTTCAAAAAAAAAAAATTTCAACTACAACCCAGTCGTCATCGGATTACCTGAATTTTATTAACTCGCGAACAAAGCAAAATCGAGAAAGCATAATGTGGCGATACTCGGCACTTTGCTCCTTAAGTACCCCCTTTACTCTTCAGTACCGCTAAGAGTACCGCTTTTCCCTTAAACCCCGGGCCCAGTCACAGGGCGGCGCGCCCTGTGCCCACACTGGACCAGATGCAGGTAGTCCTCACTCCTCTCCTTGTCATATATCCCATGCCGCACATGTAATTATATATTACATAATACCTAAACATAATATTCATAGTTAAGTCCAGTTAGTTATATTCTTGATTGTTGTTTATTTGGAACTTATGTTTAATTAAAAGTGCCGTCTTTCTTCCTTAATTGTGTCTCATGTTGTCACTTATTTGTCTCCGTGGCGGAATCATCTGCACTACAAATCAGTTGAGAACAAAACCGAGAAGTAGACACGATAAATATTAGGAACAGTGGAAAAAGTTCTGCCCTTGGGATTTGTTTGTATAGTATCTCGAGAATTTAGACTTTTACTCTGTTGAGAAACAGAGTAATAAAATCGACAGTAGTCATTTCCGCAAAATTTCAAAGCACCGAATTTGGGTGAAGTGACTATGAACATCAACGTTTATGTTTACGCTGACAAAAAAAAATGTTTGTTTTTTCTTATGGAAAGACAGTTTGCTCTGCGCGTAAACTTTAAATCTTAAACCGGTCACGAGGAAGTCAACGTTCGTACCGTTTTCTCTAATCCAACCATTTTGCTGAAAGCGATTTTGAAGTGTTGTTAACAGAGTAGTTCCAGTGCGCTTTTATTTTAAAAATAGTCTTTAACGTGTTTGTGGTTATAATGAGCTTTAAATATCGTTTTTGCTTCTTTTTTGTTTGTGTAACGTTTTTTTTTCCGGTTTTTTGTGCTTTCGATTTTTGTTCTTTTGGCTTATGATATTGAGCAATAAATTTCGTATTACTAGGGATTATTTAGAAGATAATTAGAAATTCTAATTTATTGCTAAAGAATTTTTTTCTTATAATTTTTTCAGGTAGGTGTAAGTATGGTTTGAAAACCTCAAGGAAGTTTTTGAAGTTTTTTTCTTATTTACGACAATCAGTTAAAAACGAAACAAGCGATTGAATTTGTATTTTTTCTTATAGCTTATATCTTTTCAGGGGATGAACAGCGCCATTTTTATTTATTACAGTGAAATGCTAAAATTGCTATAAAAAAAAGTAATACCACTGATTTTTAGGTTCTATTGAAGGACATAAGAATGGCGAAGCAAAATAAATCATTTGCAAAACAAGATTGCTGAACAATGGAGAAAAAACACAAAGCGTTCCTCATAACCCAATTTTACTGTAGTAGTATGGAATCAAAGCTTCCAAAATGTTTTTAATCAAAAGTTGAATTAAATCAGATTTAAAAAAAGAATTTATAAATTTTGAATATGTTTGAAAATTAGAAATATTTCGGGAAGAGACCTGGCATAGCCACCCGCCTAACCACAGGCCCATTTTAAAATTAAAGCATATCATCAGTCAAAGAACTACTAAATTTAAGTATCGGTTGATGAGAACATGAAAATATTAGATTATAAAATAAAAGCTCAATGTTATTATTACCTTATGCTGGAAGATCTACCCACTCATTACAAGTAACGAGGTTGATTATAATTGCTTATAATCAGAGGTGTTTAACACCGAAATGGTGAACGAGCATTTAACGTCAATCTTTGTTGATATATTCTTTTGTCCTAAAAACCCATTTAAATTTTTTCTAAGAAAGGAAAAACAGCGAATTCATCAAGCCTGCTGGCAAAAGTAGCAGTAGAGAAGTCAAAGCTGTTGATTTACAACTTTCATTATCACTATGGCTATTTTCAAGCAACTACTGATTTGTATCCTCCTGTTTGTAGGATTTTCATTTTCACAAGAATTTGACGAATCGGAAGAGGCTGTTATGCTTGGCAAAACAAATGATGTCAGGCAGAGGTATGGCGCCACACCTCTTACGCTGAACAAAAAGGTTAAATTTTAGTATAACATTTTAATTTATGTGGGTCCAAACTTTGAACAGATTAAAATTGAAATGTCTTTAACAAAATTGTTTTTGCAGATAAGGCCAGAATTTTTCCAAGGTTGCAGGTTCCAGCAATCGGCTGGAAACGGTAAATATGGTGTAAATTTGTATGCTGCAAAAAAAACTGCTCTCCGATCGAAAATGATCAGACAAGCCGTGAAGGCATGGGCTGCAGAAGCGGAGGCTTACAATTATGACATGGTGTGGCAATACTGCCACGTTTCCACTAAATCAACTAATTAATTAACTTAAACAAGTGACGCTTAGCGTCACTTGTCCCTTACCCATTGCTTCCCCGCGCCGCCCTGTGTCCAACTCATGGACCAGCGGCGGAACGCCCCTCGCCCCTCCCCTTGTCACATTTTGCCAATTTGTGCAATGCGGCACAACCACCATTTCCCAAATCCCCCGTTCCTGGCCACGAGGGAGGAAGACGAGGAGAAGAGGACACGGAGAACACGGGAGTCACTCCATGGAACCCAACCGGACAACATCCCTTCAGCAGTCACCGCCGTGCCTTTGCCCATTGGAGCCGTAGCCGACGTGACCTCTGACCTCCCCCC
>VYYI01004500.1:0-10348 GCA_021029175.1 Bilobella aurantiaca
TGTGTGTGTGTGTGTGTGTGTGTGTGTGTGTGTGTGTGTGTGTGTGTGTGTGTGTGTGTGTGTGGCCCGGCTGTCCCGGACAAAGTCATCAAACGGACGAGAGACATATGTAAGGGGAATAAAGAGGTGGAGTGTGCACAAAGCGAACATCCGCAATGCAGGGTTGAAAAGGAACCTTTCCCTTCATATCCTCTCACCCCGCCACAGTTCTATCCCCTCACACTACTTCGCCGCCGCCGTACCGTACGTTTTGGACGGGCCCATTTTCAAAACGGGCGCAAATCCTCTTGTTGGACGTCCGTGCGGTCAAATGTGCGGTGGGAAAAGGAGGAGTGGTAAAACATGGGGAGAAAATAAGAGCCAGGCCAGGGATGTAGAGAAAGAAGATGGCATGTGAGAGGATTCTTAAGACTTTCCCGTCGTCGTCGTCGTCGTCGTCTACTTCGTCCACGTCGTCTCCATAGTCATTGCCACCATCATCAGCATCATCGTCATCATCACCATCATCATCACGCCGCACATGTTATAGGCAGAGAGAGAGAGGGAGACAGGAGAGGAGGAGACGCATGAGAAGTTACAGAATATCAAACATGAGAGTCAAAGAGGAGCAGGCAACGAGATAGAGAGAGAGATTGGGAGAGAGAAAGAGCGTATGTGTGTGTCGCGTGTGTGTGTGTGTGTGTCGTGTGTGTGTGTGTCGTGTGTGTGTGTGTCGTGTGTGAGTGTGTCGTGTGTGTGTGTGTGTGTGTGTGTCGTGTTTGAGTGTGTGGCAGAGAGAGAGAGAGAGACCGAAGGGGAGAGAGAAATCTCTTGTGATGAGTTGAAATTTCGCAAAGGCGGATCGATAAAAACTAAATTTTTTTCCCCCCGCAATGCCTACAAATGCCGTAGCTGAATTTTGGTTGGCTATCCCGACTTTGCTCCTAGCTAGGATCCGGTAGTAGACTCACGCCGGCGCAGGAGTGGTCCTCACCGCCACCACCAGCCGCACCGCCGTCGTCCTCGTCCTCCCCGGTCGTCGTTGTCCTCATCGTCCCCGCCTAGTTTTTTCCATGCATCCCGTCCGACGTCGACGACGACGACGACGCCGCTACGAGTCACAGCGGACGTAGACTATTGTGCACATGGAAAATACTATATGCCATTCCATAGGCGTCGCCTCACTCGTCGTTGTCATGGCCACCGAGCCTAGTCCGTAGTCGTCCTAGTCTACACGGGGGGAAGGCAGGTTGATTTCCGGAAACTTCTTTTTTGCTCCTACCGAGTGGGAGCCGAGTTCGGGCGAGTGCCACGACCACGAGGACTACAACGACGGGGACGACGACGAGCGACGGATGATGATGATGATGATGATGATGATGATGATGATGATGATGGTGATGGTGGTGGTGATGCTCCAAACGGAGCAACATGGACGGAGCAAGCGAGAGGAAGTGAGTGGAATTGAGAACCAGTCAGGAGTGAAGAGCCCGGAGGAGGATGGTTGTGTGTGTGTTGTGTGTGGAATGAAATGTGGACGGATTTTCCGCCGCCACCAACTCATACTTTTCCGTCTCTCTCTCTCTCTCTCTCTCTCCCTTCCACTGACTCCCTCAGAAAATTTTCATTATTTCTTTCCCTTTTTCCGTCAAATTTAATATCTCCCAAAGCTCACTTCCTCCTCAGCCTTTGGAGCATGATGGCGGTATGGATCTTTGAAGAGGGGGGGGGGAGGAAAAAACCACAGAAAGCCCGTCCCAAATCTCCAAAAGTTCAGCGACACCACGGAGAGAGAGAGCCTCCGTCTTGCTTTCCCCCCTTTTATCATCAGCCTCGTTGGCATTCTCACAAGTAAATACGCTGATGACAGCTATAAGCTTCCAAATAGCACATCATGTAACCATGCAGAGCGCCGCGTCCTGGTAAATCTGAACCCATGACGCCGCTGATTATAAATTGTACACACAGACGCTCACATACACACACAAAAACGCACACTCACATACATACACACACACACAAACGCACGCTCACATACACACACACACACATACACACACACACACACACACACACACAACCACTCGTACATCCAGCACATACAAACTTTTTAAACAGAGCGACAGTTCGCAGAACTCTTCTGACTGAGGCATATTCAGAGCTCTTTCTTGACAAGTGGGAGTGAAAGAATGTGAGGAAAAGAGGACAGGAGATTTTTTTCTTTCAAATATCATGATTATCATCATAACTTTTGGTTACACTTGGGAAGATATGGATGGAAATTTTTGTTTAGAGTAATTATTCCCGCTCCTGCGCCGAACAGTTCGACGTCGTCGTCGTCGTCGTTGTTGTTGTTGTCGTCGGCGTCCTGCTATTACTAAGATACATTAGTAGTAGTAGTGCATGAAGGATGACGAAAAGGCTCGTTCGGGATCTGCTCAAGTAATTATTAGACCGTACAAGAATGGCTCAATGCAACATTATATTACTCCCACTGTTGTAACCGTTCATTTACAAAGAGAAAATGGGACTGAAAAGAAGTGAATGTGGCGGCTACTAAAGGACAACAACAACAACAACAACAACAACAACGGCAACAGCAACAACACCATCAACTACCATCAGCACCACTAGTACGAATACCACCATTGCCTGAGAGTACCGGGCCGGACAAGCCATAGAGTGTGGGATTCTCACAAAAGTGGGAACAACATATATCCACTGTGGCAAAGATGATGATGATGATGATGATGATGATGTCGATGATTATGGTGGCTACGGCTGTTGTTACCGTTGTTAAAAAGAGGGTCCTTTCTTTATTCATTTACCATTATGAGGATGATTATTATATAGAATTTAAAAAAGGTAACAGAATTTTTTCAATTCAAAAGAATATTTTCCACCCTGTCAACACAAATTAGAATCATAAATGAAATCATCATGGAAATAATGGGGCGAGTGCAATAAGGGAATATAATAATAATGATAATAATAAGAGTATATAAAAAAGCAGCTGCTGCCGTTCTCTCTCTCTCTCTCTCTCTTTCGCTCTATCTCTCTCACTCACTCTCATTCTTCCTCCCCATGCTCATCCCATTGACTAACTGGGGATTTTTTTTTCTCAAAAACTCTATATATCTCTATATACACATGTCCGTAGACATGCCTTTTCAATCACCTTTTTCTCCGACCAGTTACTATGGATCCATGGTGCTAGCGGTGGTGGTGGTGGTATTGCTAGTGGTGGTGGTGGTGGTGGTGGGGGTGACGCAGTCTCAGAGAGACCAAGCTGTGTACGGAGGATTCTCTGATGTGAAAGCGAATCAAGTTTGGCGGTTGGGATAAAATATTTTTGCTACCATTCAAAAATAGATGGATTGAGAGAGAGAGAGAGAGAGAGAGAGGACAAAACAATGCAAGAGTGTACATGCTTTACGAAGTGTACTAAAGAGAGCTTTTCAATCCCATGCCTGTCTCTATCTCTCCGCTTCTCATCATCATCTGTGTGTCCCTGTCTTTTCATTGAGCGGAGATCAGAGTCCCCTCCTCCTCCTTCTCCTCAATAATTTTTAGCCTGTGTAAATAGTATTACTAAAAATTCCTCTTGCACAAGTCCCGTATAGTCTATCCCAATGAATGGGTGTACCGTCGGCATAAGGGGGAACGAAACGAAAGGAAACGAAACACTGAGCTGCTGCTCTGTATGCGTGTGCGCCTGCCTGTGCCTCCTTGTATCCTAATTCTCTGTCGCTTATGCTAGTCCTTTTTTTTTTCATTGAAAATGTATATAGTCTACACCGTCTATATCCGCCTTCCCTTTTGTCAACAGGCTCACGCGGCGCACTAATTTCTCACTGAGAGACTCACTCCTGAGCCTATCCCGTCCTTTGTCAGCCCTGTCGTCACACAACCCCATCCACCGATCAAACAGGAACATGCGATGTTCCCCACGGCCGTGTATTCCTGCCTGCCTGTGTGCGAGTCTGTCCGTGTGCATAGTACTCAAACGGGTTTCCCAACCACCACCATCGCCATCACCCTTCCAATTTTTTTCATAAAAATTTCAACGGCTATACACACACACACACGCACTAACATCCCCTCTGATCGCTCCAGGAAAATCACGGACAAAGTGGAGGCCATTTTCATAATCAAGGGCTCATGGCTAATTTGAAAGGGGGAGCACAGGGGGTGGGGGTTTCCACCTTTTTTTTTCTCATTTGATTCTTCACAATTTTATACTTGATTCTAAATGTAATTATAAACTTTTCCTCGAAAAACAAAAAAACAACTTAACTGGAGTTGTAATTCAAATTTTAAATTAAGGCCTCCTAGAATTGTTCAGGGATGTGATTCTAATAATGGAGTTTTTTTTTTTAAAAAAAAATACTTTTATTCGAGTCAATTTTTATGAGGAGGACGTGATCCATGGCAAGGTTTCGGAGTAATTATTTGAAATTTCCCTCAGAAAGAGAGAGAGAGAGAGAGAGACAGAGTTAGAGAGGTAATTTTTGAGAATGATTGAAATATTTCTTTGGCATATATTGGCACAGCGGAGCCATTTGCCCTCAAGTGGATCCCCATTCCCATGATCGAAGGACATCCAGCTGGTTGCTTGGGAAGGGAGTGCGAGGGTGCAATTTGGTAAATACCTCCCATTAAAAAGTTGTTTAACCTATTTGTATATACATGTGTCCATAATGTGTCTCACCGTGTGGTTGGATCAAGTTTGAGGAGGAGGGTGGCCGTGGTGGCGGTGGTAGTGGTGGTATTGGGGGGATGAAGAGAAAAATTGAGATTTAGTGAGACGGGCAGAAGAGGTAAGGATACTGTGGATGGTCATACAGTGGTGGTAGCGGAGGGGATGGGGAATATGTGAGGAAGGCGCGACATTTCCAGCCCTCATATGGATCCCAGGAGGAGCATAACGATCAAGTGAATGACGGTTTCTTCAGACTAAACTGTCAACCACCCTCACTCCTCTCGTGTAATCCCTTTTCCTCATTTCCACAATCACACGGACGGATCACACACACACACACACAAACACACACACATACACACACAGGCACACATAAGCATCCGCACGGGCCAGTCATATGCATACGCACACACGGGGTGGCGGCGGCGGCGGCTGCCGTGTTCCAGCAGTTTCACTTTTATCCCCTTTTCACGAGGGCACATGGGGAGGCTTATCTCGTTATCATACACTAGAAAGCGTTATATAGCGGATCTTTTGACGCTGAAACCCTTACTGACGAGAAGGGATGGTTGACACCTTGGATGGGATGAGATATATAGACATAAGATAGAGATCATCCCCGCCAAGATGATTTGAATGTACTTTATTTCCCTGGCATAATGTTTAATGCCGAGTATATTCGACTTGACACCATGTACAGGAGACCATGTTGCTGTTGGAGATGGTGGGACCTGGGTGGTGTAGGGTGGGACATAATTAAATGGTTTAGCGGGAAGAAGAAGGAGGATCAACATCCAGTGTGGCAAGTGTGCTCATGTATCTCTGTAAGTATGCGTAGTATGTGTGTGTGTGTGTGTGTGTGTGTGTGAGTGCAAAACTGTTAGATTATTTATTGGACCACCCGCGCATCAATATAGATATATACATCCATACACACACAAACACACACACACACACACACAGAAAAATCCGCTTACGTCCATGTATTACGTATGAATTCCCAAACAGGGCTACACAAGTGCATGGGGTTCCGAGGGGGCGCAACCCCTGAAAATTACATGGAGACTGCAGAAAAAACTGGGGAAGATTCCACCACCACCACTGCTGCTACTACAACCATTACAACTACACGCGCAATTTCATCTGCACGAAAAGTCAGACTGTATGAGCAGAGTGCAACCCCATGTTGTTTGCCGGGACGGGCGGTGAGATGGTGGCTTCTTACATCACCCCACACTCACATTCCCTCCCATCCAGCCCGACCCTCAAAGAGTTTTTGGCAAGCCGGACAGGACCGCAGTGGAGCATTCAGTTGGAGACGTGAGCCCGTGTACTCATTCATTCTCTATCTCTCTCTCTCTCTCTCTGTCTCATACATACAGAAAATCCGTAAAGCACGTTGAAACTGCTCCGGGGTCAGTCCCGTCTGTACTTTTGCCATACAGAGACAATACGACAGGGATGCCAAAGGTCGGGACACAACTACATTGTACGCGCTCACACGCTCACTCTCGTCCCCGAACCCCTTCCGTCACGTATGGAGACGGCCACGGTGAGTCCACAATTGAGGACAAGGAAGCCACAAAAGCATGGGATGAGCAATAAAACTTTGTATTATTCCTCCTCATGTGGGCCGCGTCATTTGAATTATGGGATCAGAATTTCCGCAGGGAACAGACTCACAGCCATGCAAATGTATGAGGGTCAGCAGCAGCAGCAAAAGCATCAGCAGCAACAGCAAGAGACTCTGAACGAGAGGATCCTTGGTTTGATGTCCTCTCATCAGTTTTGGGGGTGTATCGTTTCAAAATATATATAGACAAAACCTACATTGGCTTGCGTATATACTGCACATTTATAGTAGCCAGGATATGGCTGGGACCAATTGTGTCCGTGTGTATGTGTGTCCCTGTTCCTGTGTGTGTGTGTGTGTGTGTGTGTGTGTGTGTGTGTGTGTGTGTGCGTGAGGACGAAAAAGGTGATTTTTGGCTCGGATACCGCCGGCAGTTGCTACACTTGCTCCACAATGTACAACCCTTTGGATTCAGCCTGATGAAATTAGACTTGAAAAATCCAAATCCACCCTCTCACATACTATAGGAATATGCGTGGAGGGCTCATGCAGTGGTGATGGTGATGGTGGTGGTGACGGCGGCGGTCTGGTGTATGCGCCAATAATGGGACGATCCCTCCCAAAAAGGTGTCAACGTGTGAATAAACTAGTGAAATCCATACAGGGGAATATGGTCATGTTATATATATATATGTATACGAAGAAAAAATAGATAGCAGACTAAAGCAAGAGCGAAAGAGAGAGAGAGAGAAAGAGAGAAAGAGAAGAGAGAAGTTAATGGAACTTCCTCATCAAAGTGTATCTCGCGTGCTTGACGTCAATCTGTCGTCGGTGGAAATGCTCCCGTATTTCCCATTCCCTCTGTATTATACAGATATATATATATATATGTATATTATATATAGGTATTCTCTGACCCCTCCGATTATATATATTTTTCTTAACCTAACTCCTATCTCCTCCTATTTCTTTTTCTTTTCTCGCTACCCGTACGGACACACGGGTAGAGAGAGAGCCAGAGAGAGAGAGAGAGAGAGGCTCACGGGCGGACACGTACAGGGAGGCACACACATAGGCATACACATACACACTTTCGTTCCATCATTGTCAATAAACTCTGCTCTGGTTGCGTGCCATCTCCTCATTATATCTTACTGTCAATTCCTTATTTATGCCTGCACAAGTAGCCTCTCTGTCTCTCTCTCTCTCTCACACACACACACATACACACACACTTTTTCTCACTAGCACAGGCTCGGTGGCTCTATGCTATATGCTCCTCCACGGCGTCTTGACAAAATGGTAAAAAAAAATTTCGTTCGCCCTCATCTTCCCCGTGCCCTCCGACGACGTGGAGGACTAAAACAGAGTATATTATAGCCCCTAAAGCCACCTACCTCCGCTTTTTTCTCTTCCTATAAAAAATCGTCTCATACCATCACTACTACTACGACTACCACCACCACCACCAACAACGGCGGTCGGACAACAAGTTGTGAAAAACTGGGCGTTAGCCACGCACACAAAACACACAGACGTATACACATACATGAAGACGCACGCTCTCTCTCTCTCTCTCACACACACACACACCCCTTCACGAATGGCCACACGCTACCAAGTACTTAATTCAAACCCATCCTGTAAAAGGTGACAGTTAATTCCACTGGTCGCCACAGGGCCCATTTTACTTCAAAAGATTTTGCCCCGAGAGATTTTTTTTTTTTTGGGGAAAAGTTGTCGCTCATGGAAGTACTTTTTCCTGGTTTTTATACGAAAATAAAAAAAAAAACACAACGAACGCGTCGCCTATAAAAGTATTTTCACCCCAGCTCCCACCCCCACGGTTTCTATTGAGAGGATGGAGAATGGGGGCAGGTTGAGACTCGGGAAGGGATTTTGGGCTTTTAGGAGTGATTGTATCGTGGAGTGAGTGGCACTTGACTTTTTTCCACAGCGAATTGGCAGCGGTTCAAGCTGGTGGGAAGGCTTGAGAGGGAGCTATTCGCATTTAGTCTATTAACCCGCATAGTTTCACCCTCTTCCTCCTCCTCCTCCGCTGCTGCTGTGATGACAAACAGTTCGGAAATGTGGATTTTCTGCCTTGGTTGTTCGTTAAGTGAGTCTGTGTGTACATGTGTGTGCAGTGTGTCTGCGTGTGTGTATGCCTGTATTTTGTGTGTGTGTGTGTGTGTGTGTGTGTGTGCCTGTATTTTATGTGTGTGTGTGTACGTTGGAAGCTGGGTTGGATTTGGAAGAGGGCTTTATGCTTGCACTTTGTGGCTCAAAAGTTATGTACACTATACAACAAGTGAGTGCATGCCATGTGGCCTCACCGTTCATGTGGATGAGAGGAAGGCTGGGAATTGAGCAATAGGATTGTTTGACGTGGTAGTGGTGAGTGCACCTTATCCAAAGTCACGTCGAATTTCCATTTCCATGCAGAAAGAATACCGTGGAGAAGGAGTAAGAGAGACAGAGAGAGAGAGAGAGAGAGAGATCGGGGGAGGGTGAGGTGGGCTGTCAAAAAAGATCAAAAGGATGCAAAAGAGCCACGCGGCCGCCAAAGTTATTGTGTCTCCTCCTCAACAGACCATTCTCTCCTGAGTCTTTAGTCCCATGTAGTGCCACACCACACTAGCTCCCCAGCTTTTTTCCCTCCAAATTCCCAACTCGACATATGCATGGGTCGTGTGTGATTGTTCACGAGACAATATACGGCCAGCCCTTGACGCATAATATATACATATACTATTTTGCCAGCCCAGCGACGTCCACGACGACAACGGATGAGCTTAATCTCATCGTCATCGCCGTCTCCTTGTCCTCATCCTATGGGGATGATCGTCATGTAAATTCACTCCATTATGTGCGGAATATATCCTTTCCCAAGACACCCTGAATGTGTGTATGTTTGTATGTGTCCGTTTGAATGTGTGCGTGAACGATGATGATGCTCATGGGGTTAACTAACAAGGCAACTCCTGACCATATCACCAGCATCACCACACGAGTTGTAGTTACTACCACTACTACTGCTGGCACAACGGCTACTATTACCAACTCTGCTCATAGGAGAGACCGAGAGAGAGAGAGAGAGAGAGAGAGAGGGTGAGATGACTTAAGTTAAATAGCTTTGGAGAACAAGTTTGGGACGATGGTACAATCTGCATTGACCAAGGGATTATTAATGTAATAGCGCTCTCGGTATAATTTTCCACAGGTGCTATTAATGATTAAGATTTCTTCCAACTCACGACCTGTGCATCATATTTTCAACGACAGCCCCAGCCCCCATCCACCAACAGTCGTCTCGCATTAATTTCTCTCACTTTTCAAAAACTCCGCCAACGACTCCACGGCCATAGGCTCGTCCCCATCATATCCTCTCCGTCTCCACATGATCATCGTCATCATCTCGTCGCCATCTCCTGAACCCTGCAACTCTGGGCAGATTCCAAAGTACGAGGCATTAGAGTTGACTTTGAGAATCATCACGTTCCGGCACACACACACACACACACACACACACACACACACATGTGTATGCACACTCAAATGCTCAAACACGCTCATACACCCATGTATTAAAACATACACACTCACATTGAAGCAGCCACTCCCGTCGTCGCAACTGAGGTAGCACCTGTGAATGAGTACTGTCAATACGGCCCGGTAAAATGCATCAAGCTATAAAGCTAAAGTAGCGATGGTAGTAAGATGTCCAAAGGATTATAAATATTTTTTGAAATCAACCCGCTCTTTGTCATCCCCTCCGCCCGCTCCATAGCCACACACCCACACTCACACACACACACACACATGCCTGGCCGTTCCGGAGCTGAATCCATCAGCTCCAATACCACAGCAACCCGCTTGTCGCAATCATCAGAGAGAATGAGGGAGAGATAGAGATGAGAGAGAGAGACTTTCTGGAAGGTTCCACTCACATAGTTTCTCCATTGTAAATTCCAGTAGAGACGTCTCCGCATGGAAGGATATATAATGTGATATTGTGACACTTGGGTGTAAATTGGTTTCAAAAAACTGGCATCATCTCCTTAGAAACTTTTTTTTGTGTGTATCCCTTTCCC
>VYYI01004501.1:0-10344 GCA_021029175.1 Bilobella aurantiaca
CAATTTTCAAATCAACACAAAAAATCAGATTGATTAACTCAATTGATGATTAACGTTTGCCAAGCAAATTGCCAATTTACACTGCTTGACAGTATCAATTTATCGGTCAAGGTTGACCTTTTAATTGCGAAGATGACCTTGGACTATCCGTATTGTCGTTTTCTTCCTTAATTGTGGCATTGGAACATTCAATTTCTATTGATGAGGGGATGAACATAAGATTCAAGTTGGAAGTAGATGGAACGACGTATGTTCTGGGCGGGGTCGGAAAGCGACTCGAAAGCGTGGGTGGCAAATTAGATGAACTGCTACTGCTAAAATCAATTAAACATTTTATGTTAATTGTAAAATTGCTTTATTTCAGTTCATTGTCAATGTACCTGTTCCTCTGGACTGATTCGGCGGACTTTGGCGGTGAAATTTGTAGAAAGTCCTGACAACAAATTTCTTCAATTTCTCGAAATTCGACCTTCACCATTTCTTCTGCATCTTCAAAATCCGGCGTCATGTCCTTGGGTTCGATGAGATTTAAGCTTACAGATTCAGCGTCGTTCAGAAGCGTTACCACTGACCTTGTTTTCCGCCCAGCATTATGAGAAATCTTGATTTTCTGGCGGAATGAACGAGCCGAGAGATTACGGGGGCGGTCATCGCAAGGTTTTGGATTTGAAATTGTGTCATCAATGACAAGCTCAGATTTTTTGCATTTATCAGATGAGCTTGCGTCTGAAGCCTCAGCGACTTCGGTATCCTAAAATATTAACATTTTCAAAAAAATGCAATTTTTTTTTCAAAGCATTAAAATTTACCACATCTGAATATTCGTCTTCCGTCCACTCATCCTCGGTGTTCATGATATGATCCGCCGCAATTGCCTTCGACCATTTTGCTTCATCTAGGGTGACATTTTGCGACATGTCGGTTACTTCTCCCTGTTCTACCGTCGGATCCAATCCGCTCTGTATTCTAGAAACTTGATCTTCGACCAGCACTCTTATATCAGGCATCTAGAACAGTATTCTAAAATACTGGAATTTGTTTTGCACAATATACGAGAACCAATAAGTCACCTCAAGAGACTGATGGCTTATTGTTGGATCAAAAAGTTCTGGAAATGAAGTTTGAAGTTTTGACTCCAGGCTCCGAACGTCTTGCGTCCTGCCTTGAACGGCATACTCTAAGGCGCTTACCTTTGATCATTTAATTAATTAGTTGTAGCAATTAGTTGCATTGTGAAGAGCATACGACTGCTGTTGTAGCATTGAGAAGTTTGCAGTATCTCTCTTGCGTTTGACGCAAACTTCGTTTGACGTATGAACAAACGTCTTGCCTTGGCAAGGATCTGCCTGAAGCATCTCCCCTAGATCCAATTTCCGTTTCGGAAGAGAATCCATCATTGTCGTAGCTCGTACTTTGGCGATATTGAACGTAATCATATTCGTCAAGAAAGAAGCGAAAAATCGCTTTCAAGTCACTTGTTGTGACGCTGCTGCTAGAATTACATTTCGGGATTTCTTGAAGGAGACCTTTAAGTTTTTCCCGAAGATCCTGCTTCCATGTTTCCTTCGATTTCAGTTTTTTAAACAAATTTATTTTTCTAAACATGTTCACCTCAACAACCTCACTATTTGTTGGTTTTACGTTCATTTACTGTAAAAATCGTTGCGAAGGCTTGACGTAGGTCAGGAATGGCCACAAATGGGAAGGCAAATAATGGATGACAGACAGGATCCTTTGTAAAATCAGCGCAATGTGTCTGATGAAATTCACGTAATACTTCAAGCGCTTTACGCTTCGACTCCTCATCTGCGTTATTTCGAAACGGTAGACTGGCAATGTAGATCCGAAGCAGAATGGACGCTTGCATAAGTTTTGGATTTTCGCGTATATCCTCTCCGTCAAAAAAATTCTCCCAAGCCTTTTTGGACATAATTAAAATATAGTAAAAAACTATCTTCAAAATTACTTTAAAAAATTCACCTCTCCCAATTTTTCAGCCTTTCCGATATCGAAGTTAATCAAAAATGTATCTATTTCCTCTTGCAAAGTGAATTTATGATTTGTGATGGAGGATGAGATCATTGGAATATCTTTAGTCTCGCATTCAGTCTGAAACGCTTTACAAGTGTTTTCTAGTCCAAGCAACTCCAGATACTAAAATTGGATTTAAAAAAAAAATGGAAATATTTACAATTGAAATTAAGGTTAGGAATTCGATACGAATTTTTCATTACTTCGAACACTAATCGATTGAGTGATGGAGTAAATTCCAATTCCTTCTGACTTTCTTCAGCGTCAAGTTCCTGGACGTGTAGAAGACTCTGATTGGTGAAAGTTGCGGGTCGATTGCTGCAGTTCTCGCTTTCCGCGCTTCCTTCATCCTCACTTCCTTCCGCAAATTCAGCTTTCTCTTCTGAAATGCCTCCTTCTATTTCGTCAGGCATTTCATGAACCTGCACTTTCACCGTTTGCCGTTTGACCTTACAATTGTACGCCGGGTTGCGGTAAATTACCTTCATATAAACCTTTTTTTAAACGGGTTTACTTGATTTAAAAACTGATTTCAATTGAAGAAACGCTTTATCGAGTCAAGGATTACTGCTAAGATGGGCGCGGGCGGGCACACTCGACTCGCAGCGGCCAATTAGCGCACACGCTATAGAGTACACGTATTACTGGAATACATATCATTTAGTACTTGATTAATTTAATTGTCGCTTTCTCCAATATTTTTTTTTACCAGAATTTACACTGTTTACAGAACGTGTTGAATGAACGGCGTAGTTGCCAAAGTATTTTTAAAAAATTGCTGCAACGTTTCTTGCTGCCAAAGTTCAATGTATTGAACCCGCCATATTTATTTTGTACAAAATCACATGTCCAGCATGTTCAAAAAAACGCACTTCTTTAAAATCAGGACACAACAGACCAGCTTTAATTGTATTTTTTTTAAATTAAAAGCAAGGAACGCTTGAAGAATTTGAATTTCCGTAGCCATTCGGATTATAGCCTTCGGCCGACAGCAGCGTTCCAGCGATACAAGCGTTTAGTAGCCCAGCAACCGACCCAGCGATCAATGCCCGCATAATTGTTTTGCTAAGGTCACTTCTTCGCTCCGGAGCCATTGCGCTGAGACCTCCCAATTGAATACCGACGGAAGAAATATTTGCAAAAGAGCAGAGGGCATAGGTCGCGATGGCTGTACTTCTGGGCTAAAATTAAAAAATCCGAAGGTCAAACATTAGGCCATAATTTGTTTTTGTACTCACAATTTACTAGTAACACTAGCTACGATTTCGTACAAGGAGCTTAAGTGGCACTTACCGAAAGTGACAATAGTTGAAGTTCTTGATAAGCTACGAACTCGTTGACCACAGTTTTCAAGCCTTTTAAACAATTAAAAGTTAATCTCCTGTCAACTATTTTAGACAACTTTAAAAAAACGGTACCCAATAATCTAGCCACTTGCTCAGTCTCTTCAGCGTCAATCCCAATGAGGTATGCCACTGGGATGAAGAGTTGACTCAACAGCCACTAAATCATCAATCAATCGTTAATTTGCGATTTTTCAATTAATTAATTGCACAGTGGAGGTTAAGTAGGTTCTTGAGGAAAGCTTTTTAAGCCACTAGTGTGACACAATGGACGTCGGTTAATTTAAAACATGGCCTAATCTAGATGAATAATTGGGCAAGTTATTACTTGCCCAATTATTTGTTAGTAAGGACATTTACATTTTAATACAAATCCGGATACCTTAAACCTCGGATAAATTAAATTTGAGCGTTTTCCTTCAGATCAATCATAACCAAGGACCCCCTGCATCAGGTTAAATTGCTGAATGTATTTCTTACCTGGAAGTCGAGCTGTTCCTGTCCAATCATAAATCCAAGCCAGCCAACGATTGCATCCAAAAAGGCTATGAATGCCATAAATGCAATAATATTGGCAACAATGTTCCAAATCAAGGCAACTCCTTGCATCGCTCCCTGAGCAGCAGCGTCTAGAGCATTTCCTTCTTGTCTTAATGAAAAATATAGCAATTGAAAATATAGTAGTTATTAGCTATTAAGGAATGCTTCAACTAATCAATAGATCTCACTATTAATTACTTGATTGCATCCATAAACTTGATGTGCTTGGCAGTAGTTTGGGATTTTTTGGTTTCCGGGTATATGAGCTTACTGTAGGCCAACGCAGCTGTTTTCATAAGAATAATTTATTAAAAAATTTTATTTAAAGCTGATTGCGAGAATTGTTATTTGGTATTTAGTGATATTATACGATACCTGGAGCGGCCATTACTGAAGCTGAAAGGAGATAGGACGCTTCGATTCCCATACTGATGTATGCGGCCATTACGCCTCCTGTGAAATATTGATTTTTGTAAGCAATTTGTTCTAATATAATTTTTTGAATTTCATTTTTATAGACGCCTTATTAGAATTCTTTTTGTTATTTTCATACCGGCAATTGTTGCGAATCCTGAAATTAAAAAAAAAACGATTTTTTTCTGTATTTCATTTTCATGGTGCCAAAATAATTTCTGGATTATGATTTTAAAAAAATACCTCCTGTCATTACTGCATGAAGCTCAGAATTTGTCATTTTGGATAGAAATGGTTTAATGAGAATTGGAGCTTCTGTTTGTCCTACAAAAATGTTTGCCGCAGCATTCATGCTTTCGGCTGCAGTTGTTCCAATTGTAATCTACAATAAATCCAATTTAAAAAAAATAAGCTATTTTAAAAAATTTATTTAAACAAAAAATGGAGAATAATTTAGTTAATTTATTTTGAAGTTTTTATATCCATCTTCCACATTAGATTCGTGACTTGCAACATACCTGTAAGATCCATCCAAGCTTTTCTACTACCCACTGCATAATTCCATAGTGGTAAAGCAATTGGATAAAGAAACTGAAGAAGAAGATCACGGTTAAATTCTAGAAAATCAAAACAAAAATAGTAAAAATTTAAAAGCCAGTGAAAAAAAGAGGAAAAATTATCATTTCGCGTTTGACACTTAAAATTATGGATTCGCATTTCGTTTTATAATTTCATCAATTTCGAAAAAGGTAACGCGGGGTAAATTTTTTCTAATTTCCACTTACCCTAAACACGAAAATTGGTGAAAACATAACTTTTCCAAAGGGAAGGGTATCCACTTCACCAGTGGCCAAGTGCCCAAATACGAATCCAGATCCGACATTTGTAAAGTCCAGGAACGTTGAGACCTTGTTGCTAATACATTCAAAAGCGCACTGACCCCCTCTCCAGCGAAGTACTGCCAGGCCCATTACGAACTGAATACCAATTCCCCAGAGTACTTGACTCCACTGAACTCTTCCAGGATGTTTGGATATTAACAGCCCCACAAATAGCAGCACGACGAGGCCACAAGCCGAAACGAGCCGAGCCGGTTGACCCTTGGTGTCGAAGTACAGAAAGGTTGCAAGGCCACCGATCACAAGAACTGCCATAACCAATTTCACATACCTAGAAATATTTGAAACGATCAAGCGCCAATGCCGAGAAGCTCCAGACGATTTTTTTTAATGTACCATAATTTGAAAAATGGAGACAGCTTCCGAGAAATTGGTTTCATCACCTTCTTCTGAATTGCCTTTCCAAAGTACTTTTTTAAAACAAAATAGTAGAAAAGACCCCATACAAGGAGCCCTGTGAGTATAATGAACATGCCGATGCCATCACACCAATCAACCGCCATATCGTTTTGAACTGTGTATGCAATAGCCACGCCCATGTAAGCCACATACACTCCTACAAGTGTCAACAGGGCCAGGATCTTCACTGTCTTCTTGTTTTCCAGTAAAATGTGCTGAAAAAGGGTATGAATTGATTTAACGACGCGCGAAATCATGCCCGGATCAACTTCATCGTCATCCTCGTCAAAATCTAGGGCCAATTCTGCCTCTTTGCCCAAACTTAAGGGTCGCTGAGGCCCTTCACTTCCCTCGGAAACACGACCATTCTGAAAGGAAAAAGAAATTATATTTTCTGGTCATGCAGTATAGTCTAAAATCTTGGTATAAGTTACATTTAGAATAAGTGACAAGGTTATGCAAAACGTACGTCTCCCTTAAGGCTCATCCCTTTCTCAAGCGTACTGTCGTAGCCCTGATTATCCATTGCAAAGACAAATTTAGCCAAACGTTAATATAACCTATAATGTTAATGAGGTAACTATTAACCTAATTAATTTTGGCCAAAATTCCGCTTGAGTGTAAGCGGACTAAGAGCCTGGGCTTAACTGAATTCTCCAGAACCCATTGTAAGCTCTTTTGAAATTATGATAAGTTCAGATTAAGAGATAGGAAATTAGACGAGGTGATAATGACAAAGTGGCATTGTGTGAATTCAATATCTCGAATTTGAAGCTACATCAATTGCAAATCACTATTGAGAAGTGAACACGCAGAGGCACACGCCAATGCACTAAACTGACACAATTCTCAATTATTAAAGTTAATTATATACTTAAAACATTTACGTCCTAAAAATCTGGTTTTCCATCCCTTCGAGCTTCCTGTTTCACGCAACACAAGAGACTCAACATGAATTTTATTCAATTGTTTATTACATTCTCTCTCATACAAAATGGGATTTCTTTAGAATTAGAAAATGTTTTATTTAAAAAGCTCGGCTTTGAAGCTAGATATTTTAAAGTTAATTTTAAGTATATATTTTAACCTTTTGTAACGAAACTGACGTTTAACATATTTGCATATTCAGCATATCCTGGCTCAGTTACTAAAATTCCAGCGACGCATCCGTTGAGAAATCCGACAATTGTGCCGCTTAGAAACGCACTTCCAATGATGTTCCCGAAATCAATACGACGCTCTGGCACAAGAGCGCTTAGTCCGCCTAGCGAAATTCCTACGGATCCCACGTTGGCAAAACTGCACAAGGCAAAACTAGCGATTGCTTTACTGCGTGGCTGGAAAATAAAAGCTGAATGTCAGCGTTTTAAATTTAAAAAAGATACATACAAGATGTTGTAATAGCAAGTTCTTACGCTTAACGGTGTCACAATTAATCGCTGATAAGCGATAAACTCGTTTGCAACGGTCTTAAGCCCTAGGAGAACCGCCACACTTTCACACTCTTCCCAGTCGATTCCCATGAGCCAGGCAATCGGTATAAAGACTTTCCCCAAAATTAGCTCGAACGAAAAATTTTTGAGTCCAATTAGCGATCCGAACCAACCAATAACAGCGTTTAGAAAAGCAACAAATGCTACAAAAGCTACAATATTTGCTATGACGCAGCCGATCAATGCGACTCCTTGCATTGCACCCTGCGCCGCGGCGTCGATTGCCGTTCCTTCTTTCCTGTAACGTATAATTAATTAATTTAGGAATACTTAAAAGCACCTCGATTGCCTTACTTTGTGTAAATTTCACAAACGTTTTCCGGCTTTGTCTGTGATGCTTCTGTTTCTGGGTAAAGAAGCTTGCTGTAGCCTAGGCTGCAGAAGGCGGCCATGACAGTGGCCGATATGACATAAGAGGCGGATACACCAAACGTAATGTACGCCGCAAATGCTGCACCTAATACGTAGGAAAATCAAAATTGTGAAAACTCTTATTTCACTGTCAAAATCAGCGATTTTGACAAAAGGGATTCTACCCGCCACTGTAGAAAATCCACTACTCATGATTGTGTGTATCTCAGAATTTGTCATTTTGCTCAGAAATGGTTTAATTAGCAGCGGAGCTTCGATCTATGGCAAAAGAGTTTAATAATACTATATTTCATTTTATATTATCAATTTATTTAATAATTTAAATATTTTTAATTAAATTTTACCATTCCTAAAAATATATTAGCAGAAGCGTTCATGGATTCCGCAGCGGTTGTGCCAACGGTGGACTAGGGAAATTGGATATAAGTTTTCTTGTCTGAAAAGTTCCAAATATTTTATTCATTATTTACCTGTAATACCCATCCTAATTTAACGATTATCCATTGCATTGCGCCGTAGTGATAGAGCAGTGATATACAAAATCCAAAGAAAAACATTACAGAAAGAGGCTAAAATAGCAATTTCGGGTCAGTATTTTAATAAATGTGCTTTAGTATTTAAAAATTCTTTAGTTTACTTTGAAGGCAAATATTGGCGAAAAGTTGAGATCAGGGGTTGGCTGCCCGGAAGACAAATAACCGTACACGAAATTGGAACCAGTATTCGCAAAATCCAGAAATGTTGTTACTTTGGACGCAAGACAATTCAATATGCTTCTTCCGACTTCCCAGCGTAGTACAGCTAAGCCAAGGGCAAACTGGAGGCCAAGGGCCCATGTCACTTGACCCCAGTTGACCTCTCTGGGGTACCTGGATATCAAGAATCCAATAGCAACCAGTGTGAGTACTCCGAGGGCCGACACGAGCCTCTGTGGTTGTTCCCAAGTATCAAGGACTAAAAAGGTAACAAATCCAGCACATAAGAGGATTCTAATTGCCCAGCTCGCCCATTTTCTGAAAATCAATTTCTTTTAAGAAAAAATTTCTCCAATTTCGACTAGAAAAGTATCAAACCTGCTTTTTAGAAATTTTGAAGAATAAGATGCAAGAGGCTTAAATACTGTGGCCTGAATCCTCTTTCCAAATATTCGTTTTAAAATAAAGTAATAAAAGAAGCTCCAATAGGTAAATGATGTAATTAAGACTAGAAATCCAAGGCCGTTGCACCAATTAATTTCGAGATTCGAAGTAAGCGTATAGTGGATTGCCACAACAAGGTAGGCATTGAATAGAAGTGCTACAAGAGCGATGACGCTGAATTTAAATTTCCGCTTGTTTCTTAGAATCGCTTGATAAATTCTCAGCCGAGCTGTGACTACTAGATCACCTATCCAATGCTTTCGTTGATTTGAAGCGGAATCAGCGTCTCGACTCTGTTTCCCATTACTAAAACTCCTTGGAATTGTTTTGTTTGTTTGCTCTTCCGAGTTCAATCGCTTCTCAAAGCCAGTCTAAAAATTAAGGGTTTTAAAGCAAATAATCATGAATATTGATTATTAAAACAAATAATACTAGAAATATATAATATTATAATAACTCACCTTAATGTTGTCATTCAATCGTCGAGTTACCTTGATTTTCTAAATTATCGATGCGTTGCAATTCTGTTTCTGCGCTCGGATCACAGGATTCGACCTCATACACGAAATTTCGGATACCTTGAGTGACATCACTTGGAGATGACATGACCGTAATTGCTTGATTTGGTTTTAATTTCAATCAACTTTGCACTAATATGCTTCCTCTAATTAGCAAATACGCACTTAAGTCAAGAATCAGTCAGATCTGTAAATGATAAAGCTCATTTAATCACTTTTACTTATTTGTATAATCAAAGGTCTAGAGATAACCTCACGTGGGTCAATGCCTTCGAGTAAACAGTGATATACCATTATTCCAAGTCCTATTGTTTCAACTGATACTAATAAACTATTGTGGAAATAATAACAGTAAAACTCGTCAGTATTCTTAGCCTTATTCCCTTTTAAGAGGGTATTTCGTTAAATTCTAAAATGTTTAATCGCAGGAAGTACATATATCTACCACAAATTAATTCTAAGAAGGTATTCCATCACTCAAAAGCGTCAGCTTCTAAACAATACGTTAAAGGACGTATATTTTAGTACTTAGGAAAACCTCGTGCTAACACTTACTGTCAAACCCAAACTCGCAAATTACAAATGTTAAGTTAACAAATGGATGTTTTGCCGCAGGCTACATAACCTACATATTTTTTATTGTTCAATTCACAGCATTATTGCACGTGCTGTCAAAATCGCAAAGTAATTTTTTTTTCATTGCACGATTACACCGCTTCATACTGTTTTGAATTTTTTGTTCCGCCGACGCCGACTCCATTAATAAAAGTTGGATCATTTTAACGTGTATTTTCATTTCAAGGATAAGATCTAAATAAATACTTCCATACTAAGACAGTCTAATTTAAGTGGTTTATTTAACTTTTAATGATACGCTGTATCGTTCAAAGGGACCAAGGGACGTGGGTTGAGGTAACTAAAATTTTTTCTAGAATATATAAGTCCTTAGTAAACATATTTCACCATAATAAGCGTAATAAATTACTCTTCTGCGTTAAAACAAGTCTGCGTAACAACGAGAGAGCTTTAGCAATTGTCAGCCTGGACATAAATCTTGCGATCTAATTCTAGATTTAAAAAAAAATTATCTCTGGGACCGCCGCGGTGAAAGTAACTTCAGCCGCCTTTGCAGGCCACTTTGGTTAAAAAGACAAAACTAAAATTAGCAAATAATATTATATACAAAATAGAGACAC
>VYYI01004502.1:0-10338 GCA_021029175.1 Bilobella aurantiaca
TGCTTACTACTTCATGAAAAAGAAATTTCAATAAAAGTTTATCTTTAATTATACGGTAAATCAATTAGAAAGCAGTAGAACTTTAAAATCACTTAACCCTTCCAGGCAGGGCAATTAAGTTTAATCCACCTTTAATTGCTTTTTGCTTATTTTCTAATTTCCACTTATTTACATAAGCAAGTTTTGTACTTATGACGCTTTTACTGACATTTTCTACCTCAAACTTTGTGCTTTTAATTAACAGTCATAAGATCTTAAATCAAAAGTTGGGTGCTATTTTGAGTACAAAGTTTTTATACGTCGGCTGAATGCTGGAAGGTCGATTAATAATTTAAAATGAATTTCGATGCACTAAAGCTTAAAGTACCTTTATTACCATAACTTACCTTAATTACCTTTAATTATCTTACACGATAAATACTTTACATATTAGAGTAACGGAGTTTATCCCAAGGGGATTATCTAAAGCAAAGTGTTTAGTTTTAATTAAAAATTTAAATATTTCACGGTCCATACGGAGAGGAGGAGAGGATCAAGGCCGTTGAAATGACGGTGCTCACGGTGAAGATCCAGAACAGAATTCTGTCGCACACGTAAGCCACGGTTTTCCACTCCAGCTCAAGAGCCTCGTGCTGAAACTTGAGGTGCATTCGGTACTCGTACTTTTCAATGGCCTTGAACACCTTGTCCACGGTGTCACCGAACCGTTTCTCGACGTCGTTCCCACCGTGCTCACGGCTCCCGCCAGATATAGAGAATACAGAGGGCTTGCGGAAGCGGTACTCGTACCCTCTCGTAGGCGGTGACATTCGAACGTTGTCCAGGTAGTCACACTTGCGGAACGCTCCGCTAGCACTCAATTCTTGCCTCCGCGCTGGATGGAATTTCTGCAGGAAAATTCGAATCGTTGAGCAATCGCTTCTAGAATGCTATTTTTAGAAATGCGCTAAAAACTTACGCCCAATTTAGTTTTCAACGCCTTCATTTTCCAAATATTCCGCTCGCTCTCCTTGTCGTCGGACTTTAAGGTTGGGTCGGACTGAATTAGAAGCAATTTAGCGAGGAAACGCGTGAGGACGCGAAGCAGCGGCGGAACGGGGATGTTCCGCATCCCTCTGTGATGGATATTGAGTGTGATGACAGACATCGCTGAAGCGGAAGTGACTATGCAAATGCTCACGCCGTAGTAGATCCCTGTTACGTAAAAGGTAGTGGGTTACTCATTAAAGCAAAAAAGTTAGCGTTCCAACCATTTTTACTCTGTTCAATTTTTGCAAAATTTAAAATATGAAAAAAAAATTCTAAGAACAACCCTAAAAAACACAAAATTCGGCCAGCATTACGAAGTCTGTTTGTTTTGGAAAGCTGAGCAACGAATCTCGTGACGAAGCTAAGCAACCATCCTTTCGCTGGTGGTGTGTTTAAGAGGTTTTTAAGGGTGCCATTCCACGGCATCGTCACTTAAGGGTCGTCGCGTCCTCAGAAAGGGCTCGTTTAGGCTATGCCATATTTCCTTATTTAAGTAATGGTAATTATTTGATCCATTCAAATTATTCTTACTCAACATCAAACCATTTTTTTGAATTGTAATGATCTCACTTCGAAATTCTCAATCAAAAGCTCTAATATAGGAAGGTAGTACTTAAGGTAGAACTAACATTTTAAGGTTGTTTTTTCTCTCAAAACTGATTGATAACTCAAATTGGATTTTTCTCATGATACAATTTCCCAAAGTCTTACAAAACATAGCATAACTTAATTTCTTTTCTTATTTTTTTTTGTTAATTAATAATTAATTAGTTATGGTATTAGTTAAGTGTTACCGATAAGTGGTGTCTTCTCAGTGGGTGGTAGGCTCTCCCTTATTGTCATGAGGAAAACTGTCATTGAAAGGAGGGCTGAAATGCCAAGCGTCACTTTCTCCCCAGAATCAGGCGGAACGAAGAACACCAGAAGCGCTATGTTTTGGTAAACGAAAAAGAAATCGTACGTAAATATACGATTTTTTCGTATATCGAAGTTTTTTTTTAAGGGCTGAAGGAAATGTAGTAAATATTCCAATCTACAGCTCGGTAGGACATATTTTCTCAAAGAGGCGTCAAATTGTTTTTCAGGAAACATATTGTTTTTCGATTCCATTTTTTAAAAGATTTTTCGAAATTTGAATTGAAGACGTAGTTGCAGAAAAAGAGCCCCGTTCTTGTTCGAACTCTCGAGAGAGCCGGAAATTCAATTTTGTAACTAATTCAATATGGACAACTTCCGTCCTCTCGTCTACATTGTTTTTGTATGTAAATCTCCGCTTCAGAGCTCTCTTCCCACCAATTATACTAATTACCTGGAAGTAATTAATGCATAGCTCCTTAGTTTTGTAATTGTCGAATAGGGCATACTTTTTTAACGCCATTTCTTCTAATAAAATCTTCCAAAATCTTCCGTTTCCAATTCCATTAAAGTTTTCAGGATTTTTTGTTTTCAATTTTTGAAAATCCATCTTTCGACGCTGTATTTTGTGTGTTTATAAAATCTTTGAAAATCCCTCTTACCAATGCCATTGATGAGGCAGCAGGGAATGATGAGGTTAAATACATAGAAGAAATGGCGTCGTTTCAAGGTGATGGTGAAGGTGATGTCGGGATAGGGCTCGTCGGGACAGCACGAGTACTGTACTTCGTTTCGCGTTGCCCGGAAACTAAGTAGATCAAACTCGCCATTTTCGTGGTAGTTGCTCAAGTCCCCTTTCGTTTCGGGAATTTGCAAATCCAGCTAAAATTGAAACATTTTAGAAAAAAGATTTTTTCAAATTCAAGGTGCATTTTCCGAATTTTTTAGACGAAGCTACATTACTTAAAACTCGCCGTAAACTTGTTGTGTTAAAAAAAAAGTAGGCGAACATCGTTCATGAATTACGTTTTCTTTATTCATTAAAATGAAAAAAAAAATTCAAAAATTAACTTTTTCCTAGAAACAAGAAGACTTCCACTTTTGTACGGTGCGTTGTAAAAAATGTGAAAACGAAATGTTACAAAATTGGAACATTTTTTTTGGTCTTACTTGGAATCCATCATAAGTCCAAGACGCCCACTTTAGAATGCAATTTTGAATGTCGAAGGGAAAGTACTCGACGTTGATGTCACAAGAGCTTTTGTAGATTCCATGGCTCAACCAAGTCACCTCCCCTTCATGGCTAATGATCACATTCGTATTGATCACGGAGGAAGAGTACTGGGAGTCGGCATTGCTGCAATTAATTGCCCAATTAATAATTAAAACAAATTAAGATAACCGTTATTTTCTATTACTTCATTAACTTACTTGTATAGGATGATATCCGGCTTCCAAATCCTGTCAAATGGAATTCGGATCACCTTGATCCCTCCATACTCCGAATGGTTCCACTTCAGATGGTGATCGGTCCAACTCTGAGCCAGCCAGCAATTGGTTGTCAAAATTTGGTTCTTTTCGTCCTTTTTTAATATAATTAAAGCACAACTTAAATTAAAGTAGCTTAATTACGTATAGTTAATGAAACTAATTACTTCAATTAACAATTAACTTACGACGTCTATAATATGATGCAATGAGAGATTGAAAGTAATTAGCAGTGGTCCTGAAAAATTTACTACGGGACGCACAAACGGGCCGTAGTCAAGAAGGAGGTGCTTCACAAGCCTCATTTCGTGTACGTCGCACCTTACGAGTAGCGTACCTGGAGAAAATTAAAATTAAAAATGTGAAAAATACAAATTAAAAAGTAAGGTAAATTTTGAAAGATTTTGACTTTTTTTCCCCTTTTTTGTTTAGTAAACTTTTGAATAAGCTTCTTACCTAAATTGCATAGCACAAAAAATGCTAACTGTTCCTTTATGAATCTTGCTACATTTTTTGTAAGCATTTTACGGATCCTTTTGACTACAAATTCTTGTATCTATGCTGGAGGAAAGTGAAAGTGGAACTGAAAGGCAGAGTGAAAATGCTTGGATATAAAAACATTGAAAAGATTGAATGTGATGATGGAAAGGTGAGCGAGGGTGAAAATGAAAGGGAAAATGAGAGGATTGAAGAAAGTCAAATAAGAACTTTCACCACTTCAAGTATCCAGATATTCCCTGTAAGAACCACCCTTAAGGACACAGGGCTCAAATGACGCACACTTTTCAATGCTGTACTAACCTCTTCAAAAGTTATTCAAATCATTGTATCCGCGCATAATTAATTTTAGTACCCAATATAAAGTTGGATCCTTATTCCCGGCATAATAAATAGTATTATAAGGAATACAGAACGACACTTACTGCTTTAACTGTAGGAAATTACGGATTTAATGACTATATTCATGAGAAATGGTCAAGTGACATAAACTATTGATTGAAGGTAACACTTAAGTAGGATTTAGAAAATCATACATTATAATTAGCTTTTCAAGATTGGAAATATTTTGTATTTTTAAATTTAACTTTACTTTGTAAATGCAATCAAAATAGGGATATTCCTCCACCAACGAATTCGATTCTCTCCTGCGGCTCCACGAATGCGAGCCAATCTGACGCATGTGTAGGAAGTAGGCCCATAGATTGACACTTGTACAAGGCCACGCCCAAATTGAGAAAGTTGCCAATGCAGTAGACCACTTTTTGAATAAAAGAATGATTTCCCTCGATCATACGAAAAGCACCGGAGAGAGAAATGAGGGCTTTAATTGGCCTCATAAACAGCATTCCAACCATCATGATGGGAAATATGGAGATCGAGTTACCAGCCATGTACATCAGGAACAGGTTCATCGGCAGCTGAATGCAACACAGAATTCAAATTAGAGTTAAGGAAATCTAGCTCGGGAAATGTGGAACCGCCAGGCTAAAATACTTATATAAAATAAAGTATTTAAATATATTTATTAAAATATTAAAAATAAAAGAAAATAGAGAATTAAAATCATTTTAAATTTAAATAAACTAATGAAGGAGCTAAACTACACTGATTTGCAAATAAATGATGCGAACCTAAAAGCTAAAGCCTTAAGAAGGCTTAAGAAACCTAAACCTAACCATCATTTTATTTACCTGTTTTACGGGACCGAGAGCGAAATCCCATGATCGCTTGACAATCAATGCTGGGTCAACGTCTTGATTTACTTCTCCGTGATGATATGCGACACTTGATGCATAGCCCGGTGGAGAGGCTATGTCAGCTGTTCGAGTTCTGTAAATATAATTAGTAGACGGACAATTAATTGATACATATGCGTACAACGAAACGAACCTTTGACATACGATGTACAAGTACAGTACAAAGGCATCTTTGCAATACGATTACTTTTGAAAATGTAATTAAGTTAAGAACTTACTCTTAATTGCTCAAGTTATCGATAAGTACGAAATTACTTACTTTCTGTTAAAGTCCAAAGCCCACTTAAACTGCTTGGAATTCTTTTGACTAACTGCTTGACTCGACATATTTGTATGCCTTTGACCTTTGAACTCAACGTCCTACAATACTTGGCTCGATTAGTTAATTAAATAATTAATTGAATTACTGGAATTAAATGATAACGAGGACTGTTTTTTTTTTCAATTAAAATGATTTTTGTAAAGACTTTTAATTTTAGATCGCACAAGCAGATTCTACGTCTCGACACAATCCACCTCAGCAAAACCGTGGTGGGGCAAGAATTGTAGCAACCTTACAACATAAATAAGTCATATAATTATTAGGTGATTAAATACTTTGAATTGCCAAGAATAATTAATAGTAATATACATTATGTAATATAGTATTTTTATTAAATAATTAGTGTTGACTACAACTAAACAAGGTCTTTCCAAGACGAAAGCGTGTAGGTCGGGTCGTGGTTTCGATGTCAATTCAAATCGCGTCGGCGGGAATATGGTCTTTAAAACTTTAAAATGATCAAAACATGTGTCTCATGTGTTTAGTTTAGTTTAATGATTAAAAAGCGTTATTTAAGAATAGAAAACCATTGTTTATTTTGCTTACGTAACCTTAATTAACTCTTTTCAATTTGGTAATTGAGAGTTCACTGACTAATTCAAATTGACTTTTAATTAAATAGTAATTCATACTTAACGACTATCGACACCGGTGAATCCGGCATCCGGCACTATACAGCAATACAGCACATGGACATTGGATTTGGCAGTGAGGAACTTACACAGTTAATCACAGGTAGGTACATGTTGAACGATCTTTAATGGCCTAGTGATTTGGGCGATGCTTAGATAACGATTACGTAAATAATGAGGCGTTTTTAGTAATTGTGCTCTAATGGGTCATGATTATGCTTTAGCTTGATCCCTAATTAATTTTGTTGATTGTATTTTTTAGATTTGCTTGCGCATTGCTTTCTAGTATTGCTCAACGGCCTACGGAGTTGGAAAGCGTGCATGAGTAGCATTACACAGAAAACTATTTCCAGCATGGTTCAGAAGTATGTTGTGGAGATTCTAGGGGCTCGACCGACCAGAACCGGAGTTTTGGAAACAGGTGACAATCTAATGAAGACACCGGGCTTCTTCACTCATACATTGGTAAAAAAAACGACGTTGTTTCGTAATTGAAGTTCTTCACTTAAGTCAATAATACAGCATTCTGACTTGCAGGCTGGCAGTGTGCCGCACCTTACTAGCGAAGTATTTGAAATGGTCTTTCCAAAGGAATCCCAGTTCCTTCAAGTCTCGATTGACACTACATACAGTTTTCATGAAAATGTGAAGCCCTCGGGAAGAGATATCTCTCATTTTGTTGGTTATCCGGTAGGTTGTATAAGAATCAAAGTTAAGCTAAAAGGATTTTCTGGTAAAATGGTATTTGTAAATGTCGTTGTGTTGCATGTTTTAGAAACGTCTTTCCTTTCTCACTATACATAATCCTCTTCGTGAGCTTTCACCGGGTTTTAACGACAAACTTGGCATTTCAATTTGGACTCGACAGGGGCGTAAAACGTTGCCAAGTACAAAGTTTGTGGAAATAGTCAACGCCTTCCGCCCCACATACTTTCAAGTAATGTCAGACTATGACGTGAACTCGACGAGCTCTGTCAAGAGAATACGGAAATCAACAGAGAGGAGTATTCAGTATCTGGAGGAGGCTATTGGAAAAGTTTCGGAGTCCAGTGCCTTTGCAACAATCGAATGTGCTTGGTTCGCAGGAAGTCCAAGGGATGCGGAGTCTGTTCTGGCAAAACTGCTTGAAAATCAAGACAAGCTTCAAGGCTTTGTTATCAACCCGGTTAAAGTAACTACAGATGATGGAACAGAAATTAATAAGGAAGAACTATCTACCGTGGTTTCAAAACTTCCTGATAACAAACCTCGTTTTGTTCCGGGGACTTTCACTCTCCTTCAAATTCTAGATATGATAAATTGTGGAGTTGACGTATTCGACTCATCTCTAGTGACAAAGATGGTCGAAGATGGACACGCTATGTCGCTTGACTTGGACGAGTTTCTGCCAAGTCACACAGTTCCAGGAAGCGGAGAATCGCTTCCAGCCAAAACCGAAAACGCACCTGCGACAGAAGATGAACATCAAGAAGGCAACATTTTAGACTTAAAAGATAAACGGTATATGACTTTTTTTTTAATCCGTAACACGCTTTGCGTATCGTGCTTCATGTTTTTCTGCTTATTACATTTATGTTTCCAAAAATATTTAGGTATTTCGAAGATTTTTCTCCAATTTCCAAAAAATGTGCTTGCTACACCTGCAGGAAGTTCACAAGGTCTTACGTCCACCATTTGCTGGCTACCACGGAGCTTTTAGGCCCAGTTCTTCTGATGATGTAAAAATCACTATTTCTATATAACAATTGGTACGTTTCTTATTAGTCTGAAGAAATTATGTATTATTTTGTGTTTTAGGCATAACCTTCATCACTTCCAACTTTTCTTCCAAGCAGTCCATAATACGTTGCCTGATGAAGCTAAATTTAAAGAACTTTATAGCCATTTGCAAAACAGAAATAAATTGTAAAATGGAAAAGTTTACTGAAGGTTGACCTACTTTAAAGATAATTAGATTAGAATTAGATAATTAATTACATTTAATTTCCTAATAAAATGCTATTGACAGATCTGCATAGGCGGGAAAATCTCGTCTCTCAAACCAAACAACGGTCAGCTGGAAGTGGAAATGTAAATAAATCAAGCATTAAAATCTTTCGATTTTAAAGTTAGTAGTTTAATTCGTAGATAATTAATAGTTCAATCAATTGGCACTAATTAGTGAGTTAGGTGTCGTATTTGTGTTGTAATTACTCAATGCGTGAGAACCCATTATGGATCGATGTCATGATGAAGAGAACAGTAGTGCTGGCTTATCATCGGACAACACACAAACAGAAGTCGATCGATTTAAGGAATCGTTTAAGTACTATCGATCCTTAAAGCACTGTTCACTCTCAGACAAAGTGTTTGACACTGAAAGGGTAGGTAATTGTGATAGCGATACAAATTGGACAAGCTATATCGTTGACGAACGTAACTCAACTACTCAAGTATTGACCGACACCGATGTGACCACGGCAACTCATTGCATGCACGGACTCAAGTCGCCTCAAGAGTGGAAAATTTACCGTTTTCAGTTCCCGCAAGGTATTTCTTAGTTTCTATACAAAATAATTGGAATTTCCTTAGTTAGAAAGATGCCTTTTGGTTTGGCACTGAGCGACAGAGCAAAAGGTAAGGTTGGCAGTGTTATCCACTGCGCTGGCCAGGGCCTCTTGCTCCAGAGACCTCTAAAACTCACTCTTATGCTCTGCGTCACTGTGTGGCGTTATCGCCACCGCACCGAACTGATACATGACTTTTGCTTTTTTTTAGACTTACTATTTATTAAAAATCCCTTCACAACAGAGGGACAGAGGTACTGGATCTCAAAGTGCTTCTTCGATTACCCACAGAAGCCACACGTGACCAACATAGACAACCTACGGTTCAGGATTCAGGATACTCCAGCAAATAATAATGGTTGTGCAAAACTGCCAGCGTGCTGGAATGAGGAAGAAAAGTCCGATTTCTACAAAAAGCTGCGATGGATTACTTTTGGTTACCACCATGATTGGGATACGAAAGTAAGTTAAGTAGAATATTAACACAAAAATTGGGCGTAATAAGATCGAACCTTTAGTGTTAATCATAGCAGTAAAGCAAACTGGTATTTAATAAATTTGTTTCACTGTTGCTCTTTATTAGGTATATTCAGAAAGTGCCAAATGTGATTTCCCTTCAGATCTTGGCAAATTGACGAAGTATCTGGCGTCAACTCTTGGTTTTGACAAGTTTGAAGCGGAGGCTGCCATCGTCAACTACTATCACTTAAACTCCACTTTGTCAGGACACCAAGACCGATCAGAAAGATATCAAGATGCTCCACTATTCTCAATCAGGTAAATTTAAATTTTGTTCTTTATTTCAAACGAAGAAACTAAATGAGGAACTTTTGCTGAAGTCGACTAAAACAAGCTTGATCTAGCAATTGTCAAAAATTAGACGGGTTTGTGAAATGCAAATGATTTCACATAAGAAGGCACTTCTTGTTAATTTTCTAATCTATTTTAAATTTTAGTTTTGGACAAACGGCGTTATTTCTAATTGGCGGTGATAACAAGGAAGTCGAGCCTCTTCCGATGTACTTGAGAAGTGGAGATATTGTTATAATGTCTGGTAGAAGCAGGCGTTCCTACCACGGCGTGCCCCGAATAATTCAGACAGATTCAACACCGTGGTTACTTTCATCATCAGAGTCGTCGAAATTGAGTCTAGAAACTACTAATGAAGACAGTATTCCCACGAAAAAGTCAAAGTTCTCTGAAATTCCGGTTTCGGATTTACCCAATTCCGGTACAAGTGAATTTTCAGAAAAAGAAGAGTTTGAAACCGTGCTGAACAAGTGGGATGATTTCCTACAAGAATACATTTCCCGGTGTAGAATTAACCTCAACGTGAGGCAAGTCCTCCTGCCTGGTGAAGTAAGGCTACCAACTTCTATTTAGTTTGCCTTCAGTGCTTTGCCTGTCGATTTTTAAACAATGTAAGCAATAAAAACAATTTTGAAGCAACGGAAAAAGTTCCGTACTTATTGGCTATCTGAAAAGTAGTAGGTAGACTTAGAAATCACAATCAGTCAATTGCATTAAATTTCTATTGCTTAGTTTTAACGATTTATTAATCTACGATCGAGGATCGACATATTAGTTTGTACGGAAATGTAAACTAGATACAAAATAATTAACATTATTAGTAGCTTAGCTAATCTAATAAGAATGGGGAAAACTGTTTAAAATTAATGTTAAATAATCTCCTATTCACAACCATTTTA